>JACXGI010001954.1:43196-81849 GCA_016801175.1 Esox masquinongy | reverse complement strand
CAGCTGAACTTTATTTGTGATTAATCAGAGTCACTTTAAATGATGGCAGGTGTGTAATGACTTCTATTTAACATGAGTTTGAATGTGATTGGTTAATTCTGAACACAGCCACATCCCCAATTATAAGAGGGTGTGCACACTTATGCAACCAGGTTATTGTAAGGTTTTTATTTTTCATTTTTCCCCCTCGAAGATTTCAATTGAATTGTTCACATTATAGGTCACATTAAAAGTGGAAATAGTTCTGACATGATTTATCTTTGTCTCATTCTTTTACATCACAAAAACCTGGCATTTTAACAGAGGTGTGTAAACTTTTTATATCCACTTGCTTGTCTGTTGTTCTTGAAGTGTTTTGTGATTCTATGAAAAGTAAAAAGTCTGGACATACCTACTCACTCAAGAGTATTTCTTTAGGTTTACTATTTTCCACATTGTACAATAGTAGTGAATATATCAAAACTATGAAATAACACATATGGAATCATGTAGTAACCAAAAAAGCAGTAAACAGATGAAAATACATTTCATATTGTAGATTCTTTAAAGTAGCCACCCCTTGCCTTGATGACAGCTTTGCACAATCTGATAACTCTCTCAAAAAGCTTCATGAGGTAATGACATGGTATGTTGCAGTAAAAACAGTGTGTACATTAACAAGGAAAATTGTACTTAGAATCTCAAAAACTAGGTTAATGAGAAGTAGCGGCTAATGCTACATTTTCCAACAAACTCCCCAATACTACCCCTTCAGCAGAAGGATGGTACTGGTGTGTTGCCGGTGTATTCATTTGCATCGCCTAACTTTTGAAAGGCTGACAAAATCTGCATAGTGTACATCTGTGAAGGAGAAAATCATCCCTATTTTATGATGAAAAACAACACAGAAATCTTGCAATTCGCTGCGGCTGTAATGTTCTTGTTGCTAACCATCAACACTATTGTAGCAAAGTCTGCCTAGAATCCAGTGATAGCTAGCAGAGAAACAAGAAGGCCCCAATCAAAGACTGGGCAGAATGACACTGGGACAAACTAAGTGAAGCCAGAGGGAGATTAGCGCTTCGCTTCTTGAAGTGGGATGCTGTACTTGGTACGACTATATTTTCTCTTGTGGTTGTCTATTCTGGCAGTCAATCTTCAGCAGCCTTTTCTTTGGCTCACTCAGTATCAGATGTGCTGTACTCAGGGTGTGGGAAGGTATCAGCTGATCCCTCTTTGGCTGCAATCACAGGAGACAAACAGCCAAGCAGGGCAATTCTTTAGAGCGAAAATCTGACTCAATTCTGTTTAGTAGGTCCAGAAATGTTCCTTTAGTAAAAGTATTGAGAGGATTGTAAGAGATACTTTCCTTTGGGTGCAGGCAGACATCTAGGGGCAGCAGGTTTGATTAGGAGTGTATTTCTATCCAGGGGCTCCCTAAATAGAGTGCCCTCCATAAGTATAGGGACAGATTGCTGTTTTTCTTTACACTCAAGACATATGAAAATACAAATAAAAGATGAATATGAGGCAAAAGTACTAAATGTAACCTTTAATTTATCTTTCGTTTCAACACTCATCACAAACTTTATATATAATTTTCCCACATTTTTCTCCCCGGGTTTGTGATCTAATTTGTAATATCCTGCCTCATCGGTTTTCCGACAAACTATATGCACCGCGTTAGAAGTCTACTAATACACTTGGAGTATAATGTGACCGCTGCGATTTCTGCCAGACTAGCTCGACACTGTGAACGCAAGGTTACTGTTTAAATTCTCCCTGAGAGATGTTTCCAGTAGGTTGCAGTATAGTGGTCTGAGAAAGGACTTCCCAGAGATAGACTGCTGCAGCTATTGGTTAAAACAGAACATTTCTGTTTTCTTGGGGCACACTGTGGAATGATGAAGTACTGAGTTAATACGAGTGGAGGAATATTTACCCTCACTGATAAGTAAATGAATCTAGCGTGGACATTCAAATTAATTCGCCAGCATTTGAGACCAGTGAAGTGAATAAATAGAGGGATATTGGATATAATGGCGAGATCGTAATATCTAGATCTTAACAATAGGATTCTCTGTCCAAACCAAGACGGATTTGCAGTACATTATGACTCAAAATCTCATTCCACGCACACACAAAGCTCCCACGTATTGTTCTCTTTAGGTTCGTGTATACATCTCGTCGTTGTAAGATGTTGAATATTCGACGAGCATCTTGAATATGCATAGGCTGTCTCGAGTTTCAACTGGGAGACCTCAAATAATTGCATAAAGGTCTCGGAAAATAATGCGTCTCATATTTATGTCAGTACACTAGTTACAGCCTAAGCATTACGATACGTATATTAGATCAAATAAGCTTCAAGTATTAAAATGGTTATTTATTTTTATATTGACTAAATTGGACACTCATTGACCCGCATGAAAAAAGCCCATTGCTTAACGTGGACACATATTGTGGGGGTTATTCCTCTCGCTTCGTCTCCTCCTCTTTGCGAACACGTTGTATTCCAGTCTTTTCTAGCTACCGGTACCGCCTGGCACTGGCAGAGCGGAGGTGATTTAGTGAAATCACTAGTTTTCTCAATCAACTATTTTAATAATTGCCTCCTGGTAAGTGGAATATTTATTCAAAACATTTTTGTTGAATAATAAAATAAATATCCGATCCTGTACTTAAACATCTTACTTATTAGCGAACGTTAGCTAACTTGCTAACAGTTAGCGGTTTAGTTGTGCTAGCTAGGTAAACTAGCAAGCTAACGAAAGGCAGTCAATTTTTCGTTACGTAATTCATGGTTTGATGTGAAATGAACGTCACTGAGTTACATACATAATCTAGGATAAGACGTCGTCACTATAATGTCCAAATGTGACTACAAGTCAACTAAATCCGATAAGTAAATGGCCTAAAATGGCTAGCAAAGTAGCCGGGGTTGCTCCTTTAACCTAACGCGTATCTAGCTAGTACAGTAGGATTCGTATGAATGTTACTCTACATTGTTGAGTTCTTAGTGGTTAAACATAACGTTAGATATAATCTTAAAACATGTTTAATTTTATACAGTTTGCTAATTTGCCCGCTTTTAGGTCACTAGCTAGTTTGACTGCAAAACATATAGGCTAGGCTAATTAGCCAGTGAATAACTTGAGGCACGTGCTTACTATGAAATTATTCTGGCGAGTGGCGAATTCAGCTGTCCAGATTTGATTATGTAACCTTTATATAGTTAACTTATGAAACGTAGGACCACCGGCAAAGTACTCAGCGTTAACTATCGCACTGCAATATCGTGACACATTTCAAGAAGTTCAGTCGGCTATGTTGCAACTCGGCCTCTTGGCATCTGTGGTTGGAAGATGGGTGCAACTACAGAGCTAATGTTAGCTATCTTATTAGGTCGCTAGCTTAGCTGGGTGGGTCTAGTCTCGGTAATCCATTTGTCTACCAAAATGAATTCCATACGTGCACGTTGTTTGTGCGCAGCTTCCTTTAAATCGTTGTACTTAAAACCACGAAGGCGGTTAAATAGAAAGATGGATGATTTGCGTACCGACTGGCTAGTTATCGCTCCCTGAACAGGTGCAGTTCACACTGTCTCCACACCCATTCAATTTTAACACCCTATGACAACCGCCACTGTTCGCCTGTTTCAGTTCTCTCCAGCTGACCAAAGAAATGGTGATGGAGAAGCCAAGTGCCCAGCTTGTCGGGCGGGAGTTTGTCCGACAGTACTACACACTACTCAACCAGGCACCAGATTATTTGCACAGGTAAGACTTTTACCCGAACATTAACACTATCTGTTCCAGGTTGAAATGGTTTCAATCCAGGAATTAAGCTTTTACTGCTTTGACTTTAGACAGTCGGCAATATAAGCAACTTGCAATCCACTGCTTACATGCCTCTAACGCTAAGCAGGGTTGGTCACTGGATGAGAGACCAGATGCTACTGGAAGTGGTGTTGGAGGGGGAGGAGGGGAAACTTCCCTCTGGTCTAAATATGCAAATACCCCGGGGCAGTAAAGGGAACTTTGTCCTGCATTGGGTGTGGTCTTTCAGACGTGACAACAGAGATCCTGTGCTCACCGGTGATCCCGGGGCACCTGTTGTATTGATAGGTGTTAATCCCATTTTGGTTCCCTGGCATCGTTTCCGTCCCGGCCCTCATATCAACATGGCTCCTTCATCATCCCCGGTTTTCATCTTATTCCTCTCCCCTTCCCTTGTAACACAATTATATTGTGAAGTACTGTATTGTGTGCAGTCACTCGCATGTAAGTGGATTATCGTCACATCAGATGAATGACCACAATGTGAATCGTAAAATGTATACTTATGTCTTTTAGGTTTTATGGGAAGAACTCCTCCTACGTGCACGGAGGGCTGGACAACAACGGCAAACCAGTTGAAGCTGTCTATGGACAGTCAGTGAGTACTTAAATGAACTCCAGATCATGTTTATAATACTTCACACAATGTTTCATTTTGAACTTTGTTTTAGCCTTTCTCTGTCATCTTCCTAACCATGCTCACCATGGGCCTAATAGTTTCTTCAGCTAGGACACGTCATTTCAGTTGTTCCAGATTCTCATGTCATGTTCTCTGAATAGGAAATCCACAAAAAAGTTTTGGCGTTGAACTTCCGCGACTGCCATACCAAGATCCGGCACGTGGACGCCCACGCGACCTTGAACGAGGGCGTGGTGGTGCAAGTGATGGGGGAGCTGTCCAACGACATGCAGCCCATGCGCAAATTCATGCAGACATTTGTGCTGGCCCCTGAGGCAAGTCCTTTCGCTGCGTAGACCGTCATTTTGGCATTTGTCCTTGAAACGTTTTCATTGAGGCTTAATTTTTCGGGACATAACATGTTTTTCCTCCCGTGGTGTAATCCAGGGCACCGTAGCGAACAAGTTCTACGTTCACAACGATGTATTCCGTTACCAAGACGAAGTCTTTGGCGATTCTGACTCAGAACCCCCTGAAGGTGAGACTGTTAAATAGCTGCTTTACAGTTGACCGCTTTTGTTTTTTGTCATTTACTTCTAACGACTAATACATGGTGGTTGGAGGTGGTGCTCTTAACTCTGTTTCACCGCTTTTCGCTCATACATTACTTTACAAATGGGTCCAGACTGCTATTATAAATCTCTTCACAGTTCAGGGACTGGGCACATTTTGAAGGCCCCCAGCTCAACCAAGACTCAATGGATGTTAACAGTATAATGGTTTTATTAGGAGAATATACAATGTGTTTGTTTGGAATTTAGCTGTGCGTTAGCAGTTATTCATTTTACCCATGAGCGCTAAAAATAATTTTTTCCACCAACGTTTTGCTTACAACTCCCAAAATTTCAAGGTTGTCTCTGACTGCCAGTGACAGTATGGATTTGGGTACTTAGACTCACATGCCACCCCAGGCCTGCATTCTGATTTTCTTATGCCATCAAAGTTGCCATTTTGTGGTTTTGGGTATATAGACATGCCCGCTGAATTAAATGTGACTGATGTTAGATTCCGCCCCATGAACTTAATGATTCTTGTGGTCCGGCAGAATCTGATGAGGATGTGGAGGAGATGGAGGAGAGAGTACCTTCACCTGAGGTGGCCCAGGAAGAGGCTGCTGCCTTCTACGAACAGACACCGTGGTGGGAAAACATCTTGCTACGTTTGTTTTAGCAATCATGGTTCTTCATTGCCTTGATGAGTTGCGCCTGTCCCGCTTAGACACTGTTTCCTTCTAATCTCAAATTAGATGGTTATTTCGTTGTTGTTTTTTCAATGGCAAGTGTGTGACTTTAATATCTGATGTTTGTGTGTTTGGGCTATTTCAGCACAGAGCCGGAGGCGCCGGGGGAGGAGGAGGCAGCCGTCACCCCGGAGCCCGAGGCAGAGCCGGAGGCAGAGCCGGAGCCGGACGAGGCTGACGGGAAACAGGAGCCCTACCTGGAGCCGGCCAGCCAGCAGCAGCAGCAACACATCACAGAGGAGCAGGGAGAAAAGTGCCTCGTCTCCTCGGCCCTGCCCTCTGCCGTGGAGCCCGCGCCTGCCCCCGCCGCAGAAGATAACCGGGTAGGTCTCCGCTCTCATTTCGGCCACCGTCGCGTTTTTTTGAACCTGTGTTTTGTTAAGCTGTTCTTGATTGCATTTTTTTTCCCTCAATCTGTATGCGGCCATTTTGTCTTTCTGAAACCTTGTCTCATTGACTGAGATGGTGGGGTGTGACGTTCTCCACTCTGGGCAGGACAGTCGCCCGTCTCCAACAAGAGAAGTTTGGAAAGACAAACGTTCTTGAATGGCTTCATGGACAGACATTAACTAGATACAAATGTGCCAGTAGAACACCAGTAGTGTCACCGATGCAGGTTTACTGGGGGGCAAAAAAAGCATATTTTTTAAGGCTCATTCTCAACTATTAATGGAGAGTCAGATTTCCAATCCCAAACTGTAGCTAGATGGTCCTATATGTGACATGGCTACGCCTCTCCAGTTTCACCTCCTTGTTGTCGTGCACTCTGGTGAAGTACAGCTTCTGGCAGTCCTTGCCCGCTGATGTCCTTCATTAGGGTTGAACCACTTTCCAGAAGTTTCCCTGTCCAGCTGCCAGACCTCATTCCGCCTGGTTTAATAACGTCTGTGAGCCTGGTCTCTTCCCTCCAGCTGCCCCCCCCCCAACCGACCATTTGTCTCCTCTCTCCCCCAGCCTTTCTCCTGGGCGTCTGTCACCAGCAAAAACCTTCCCCCCAGCGGAGCCGTTCCTGTCTCAGGCATCCCCCCTCATGTTGTCAAAGTCCCATCAACCACGGTACGTACAAACGGCACAACCGTGTCCTGTAGCTGGCATTCATTAGCCTACCCAATACCAGCGGAAGAAACAGCAGTCCAACATAGATTATTGGGGGGGGGGTGTAATTGACTTAGTCATGTGATGTCCGTGTGTTCAACCTTTATTTACCAGATGAAGCGCCACGCATGTGGTATGCATCATTAGGGACATTTTGTGACCTTTTTAGTCAATGTTCGTCTGAAAGGGCAATGTTCAGTCGTGTTCAGTCGAGCGTTGATCAGCTTGTCCTTCGTGTTCTGGGTGGCGTGGACGACTGTTTGATGCTGCTTTGATGTTTAGCTGTCAGTAAGAAGAAGGTATTCATTGGCTGAAAGCAGTATGTAAGCAATAAGGCACAAGGGGGTGTAGTATATGACCGATATACCATGGCTAAGAGCTGTTGTTAGCCAGGGCGTGTCACAAAATGGTCACAGCATTCTACTCTCCCAGCTTGGCAGCACCCATAAACTACTAGTCTCAGTGTAGCCTGGTCTGTGGTGTTGTGTTGGCGCTCCAAGCCTGGTTTCTGAGTGTGGTCTTTCTTCTGTAGCCCCGGCCGGAGGTGAAAACGGAAGCCACAGCACAGAGAACACACCAGAGAGACCAGAGACCGCGGGAAGCCAGGCCAGGTCCACCACCAGTCAACCGGGCCCCCAGGCCAGGAGGTACGTTCAAGGAGTTTCACCCGAATGTTTTGTTGCACGTTATCAACGGGAGTCAGTTAAAACCCAGGGCACTGAGGAAAAGCCAGTGAGCAGTTTAGTAGGAAACAACCCATCGGGTCTGCATCATCACACGTACAAGGATACAGAAAAACAAATGTCACCTCCGAGTATATGAAATGTCTAACCATTCTACACCCGTTGGTACTGAGAAGGCAAGGCAGTCTGACTAGTACAGACCTTGTTCTAATCAGTGAGACAAAACCATATCACAGTGAATCATTAATAATACATATGTGACTACTCATACAGTAGCATTACAGTTCATGTGTATTGTGCATGAAGTCTGTAGGATGTTCCTAACTTCAGAGGTTCAAATGGATTATAACACCAGCGAACACACAGCTGGCCCATGTTCAGTTGGGACAAAACGTTCTGTGAAAGCGGGAGGTACCACCCAACCTTGTAACTTGTCCATGCCGTCAAGCCTGGATGTACCCGTAACATGGTGGTAGAAAGACTGGCCAGCCCATCTGCCCCTTCTAACCAGTGCCCTGCATTCAATCATTCATTATTTCCAAACATAACTACATTTTAGAGTTCTTATACTCTTAGAATGTTTGGATTATTGCTTTTGACGTAATGACACGCACTGTTACGCAAGACAATTATACAAGCCTAAATAAAAATGTTTTAAAATGAAGAGCTCTCGTAAGCAACATGTTAATGGATTAAAGGAAATGTTGCTGATGGTCTGAACTTCCTGTGTTCTGCCACCAACATGGCCACATTGTCTTCATGCACCAATATTTACAAACACAAAGGGCTCGGCTTTAGTTTTCAGTGTCAGTGAAAGTGTCAATCAAATGTCTTTTCTAAAGCCTTTTTTTCCCCCTATCAGCAGTGGTCACAGTTATGCCCTATTGAGCATAACCCTGTCTGATTTCCATGTAGATATCTGCACTAGTCTGAAAGTCCTCTATTTAGTCTGTAATGCCTGTGCTTTAAAGGGTCATTTAAAGACACGGGGGTGCATTTGCCTGTGCGTTTCTAAAGGAACGCCTCATACGGTTTTAGACTGTAGTCTGGCTGCATGTCCTTGGCCTGACTGCCTGCTCTTGGTCTGCAGTGCGGGAAGGAGAGCCGGGAGAATCGTCAGAGGTTCGTCGTGTGGTGAGGTACCCAGACGCCCACCAGCTATTTGTGGGAAACGTCCCACACGACGTGGACAAGGCAGAGCTCAAGGAGTTCTTTGAACGTAAGATGAAGGTTTTATTTCAAAATTATCTGCAACCGTTTTTTATTATTATTATTGAAATCATTGATTTGTCATGTCACTCAATTGAGATGGAACAACAGTACTGAATTATAAGTGTCCGATTTGGTAAGTGGACGTTTTGATTGATCAGTCCTCCAATGTCCTGTAAATTGGATTGAAATAATTGATTTGAATCATTGATCTGTAATTTAATGGTCTTCATGGTTGCGACAGACTACAGTAGGTTTTGTAGCAACTGATTGAAATTATTGATTTGTAATCTAATACCATCTTCCGGGAACAGAATACGCTGCATGCTTTTGCAGAAACCGATCGAAGTGGTTTATTGAAATAATAGATTTGTAATCTAATATCTCCCAGCAGCAGATCATGGTTGCGTACTTCTGCAGCAACCGATGGAAGGACTTGATTGAATGCATTGATTTGATTTGATCTAATATGATCTCCAGAATATGGCACTGTGCTGGAGCTACGGATCAACAGTGGAGGGAAACTCCCTAACTTTGGATTTGTGGTTTTCGACGACTCGGAACCTGTACAGAAAATCCTCAGCAACAGGGTAAAGAATCACCTTGAATATAAAACCGCACTGCTTTGGTTTCACACGTTACAGAGGTCTTCTCTTGATGAACAGACTCCATTTTGTGAAGCACTAGGCAGTTTTCATTCAAGGGTTGCTAGAGCTTTCATCTCCCTCATAAATGACACTAGCTTTAAATGTAGTTCACACCTGTTCCTAAAGCAGATGCTGACACGCTCCTCCTGAGAGTAAAGTCAGTCACCCGTGGAGTCATTTTTCCTAATTGAATTCAAATGTTCTGACTGACTTTTTATTCGCAGCCTATTAAGTTCAGAGGAGACGTGCGACTGAATGTGGAGGAGAAGAAGACTCGCTCCGCCCGAGAAGGCGACCGACGAGACATCCGCCCCAGAGGTCCAGGTGGCCCCGGGGGGCCCAGAGAGAGGATAGGAGGACCCAGGGGTCCTCCCCCACGGGTCGGCATGGCACAGAAACCCAGCTTTGGCTCTGGACGCGGCACTGGACCCAGCGAGGGAGGTCGCTACATGGGACCTCGGCAGTGAACGTCAGTGCGGAGCCAGATGTCCCGCTTCCATGCCAGCTACTACTGCTGATCAGTCAGCCCAAGTCTGAGTATTGTATAACAAAGGTGGCTTCTCAGTCTCTCCCTTCCTCCTTCCTTTCGCTTTTTGTTTTTTAACCTGGGATTCTGGAATGTAATCCCTCCCTCTACTGTCCCGACGTTGTTGACATTATCTGGACTTTTCTCTTCGTCTTTTACATTTTCATCCTGAACTTGAATTTGTTGTAAGAAAGATAGTAAAAAGGGTAAAAACTAACTACTTGAATTGGAAAAACCCAGTTTGGTTTCCGCGTTCTCTCCCTGTTTCTTAAAGGAACGTGTATGTACTGCTTGGGCAATTCTGTGTATTGCTACCACCGTCTTCAGGTCAAATGCAAGTATGGTTTTATTTTAAATTTGCAAAGTTGAATCATGGTTGTGAATGAATGGTTATTATCGAGCATGTAACAAATCCTGTCTGCCTTTTACTGATGCACTTCATCATCATGGGAATACCAATCGGCTGTTGAGAACTGAATAAACATGATTTACTGTTTAAAATGGACTCAAATGGTGTTTTGAGTTGAACTTAATGGGACTGTTTTTTTAGATTCTAACTTTCTATAAACTTAGAGTATAAAAAAAAATGTTGATCTAGATGCTCCACATACAATGCTTTTAAAACCATAATCTCATTAATTCTCTGGGGAGCTGTGAATGAGATGAACTTAGCAGTCTTTGCTTGGTTACGTTCTCACGAGGACTGAAATATACCAATTTTTAAAAGCTGATGGAGCCTAAGGGCAAATCCTTTAAAGTGACAATTTTTGTTTTGACCACAGCATGTTGGATTTTAAGTTAAATAATGACTAGATGAGTACCGACTGTCAGCATCCATTGGGGGGTATCTACATCCATAAACCTCTAAGAATTACAGCCCTTTTATACATAATCCCCCAGTTTGGATCAATAACCTTTCCACATAGTGCCAACTGGGGCAGCAGGTGGCTTTGAGTATCTGACCAGTAATGAATCGGTTACTGGATAGAATCCCTAAGCTGTAACAGTGTATGACCCTAAGGTTTCAAGGTTTTTTTGTCAAATACAACGAACAACGCTGCGTCAACCTGCACAATGAAATTCTGTGATGAGGAAGCTTGGTTTTAATTGCTGATTCCTACTTTAGTGTTATCTGAATGTTCTGATATTTATTATATTGTGCTCCGTTCATACTTCCCTCAATCCTGACCAGTCTCCCAGTCCCTATCGCTGAGAAGCGTTCCCATAACATGATGCTCCCACCACTATGTTTCACCTAAGAATGGTTGCAGCCAGCAGTACCTTGTGTTCACCAGATGTATAGTTTGGCATTCAGGCCTAATAGTTTTGGTGTCATTAGACCACTGAGTCCTCCATGCAGCATGTTATATGCCTTTTACTCGGGAGTGGCTTCTATCTAGCCACTCTAAATGAAAGGCCTGTTGAGTGCTGCAGAAATGGTTGTCCTTCTGGCTGGTCCTCCTCAGAGGTTAAATTGGGACGTAGCCAGTTAAACTCCTGGTCCGAACGAGAGCCAGCTGAGGCTGAGCCCTGGCATCTATGGGATATGAGAAACCTGAATACAACCATGTCTGATAAAACTAATCAGCTAGTCATCAAATATTATGCAGCATTCTTGGAAAATATCATTGTTGGTGAAGTTGATTCCACTGAAATTTGTATTCAGACTAGCTTATTTGCTCTTGGACCTAGGCCCTAGAGCATGGGTATTCAACTGTTATCCAACAAGGTTTGGAGCCTGCTGGTTCTACCTCATCATTATTTGCACTCACCTGGTGTCACTAATCTAAATAACTCCCTGATTAGGGGGTTGAAATGAAAAAATGGATTGGAACTGGCTTTGAGGGCCAGAGGTGAGGCTAGGCTGGTTGGTTGCATTCAGGAGCAATCATTTTTATTGATACATTTACACAGGTAATCTAAATGTTGCTTAAATTACAGATTAATCTGTAATCTAATTAACATTCAAAATGATTTAGCTAATGTCTTTTTAACGTGGTGATTTATATAATGCATACATTTTGCATTACTTTTTGCAATGACAGATGCATCACAATTTTCTAATAACCTCCCCAAGGTCTATGCCTCAACACAATTCTCAGAGGTGTGGAGAGAGTTCCTTGGACTTTACAGCTTTGTTTTTGCTCTGACATTAACTGTGAAATATGGGACCTTATATAGACTGGTGTGTGCCTTTCCAAATCATGTCCAATCAACTGAATTTGCCAGAGGTGGACTCCAATCAAGTTTGCACACATTTCTAAAAACAGTTTTGTTTTGTCATTATGGGGTATTGTGGTACACTGATGGCAAAAAATACACAAGTCCATTATAAAGTGTAAAACAACAAAATGGAGAGAAAGTGAAGGGGTCTGAATACAGGGGCACTGTTGTATTGTCATTCAAACTCTGAAATGTGTTGACTTTTATTTTTTATACCATAGAAACTTTTTGAACTATAGCTGTGTTAAATGTCAATAGAAGCTCCACTACACTTCCCCATGATCTGCTCCAAAAATCAGTGGCTATTCTTCCTGGGCTCCAAACAAAACATCAAACATGGCAAAATACAGCATACAAGTACAGTACAAAGAACTGCATACATTAAAAACAACATTGCAACTAATTTCTCTTCCCAAAAATGTTGTCCTATGTCATGCATTCACCAAGATGTGCCCAATGTCATCAAAACAACTCGCTTTTCAACTGGGAATTTGATGGCTAACAGGTATTATAGTGGGATTTGCTTATATATTATGCGCATGTTTACAACATATTACACAAAATTGGATGTTTAAAACAATAGTTGGTTATTTGCAAAAGTCCCAGGCTGCATCTATATAAAGAACAACGTTAATTGACCATTATACTGAAAAGATAGAGCTACATTTGACACAGAGTGTTCAGTCTGAGCAAGCCCTGATATCCTGATCTCTCAGCAGTGTTCTGTAAGCATTACATTGTTTATCACCTACCTGAATTTGTCCTTGCTTCTTCAGTTTGACGTCACCACTGTGCCTACTCAAATCTAAATTTGGATGGTACATGCGAGTCTTAATCTGTGTAGTTTTTCATTAATGAATACACTCCAGCCAACAATGTCATATTGAGCTGGATGTAGATTCCATTGCTATTGAGGATAAGGGCTACAAGCAGGTGGCTACAGACTGTATTCATTAGTATTCTTGATGTGGAGGAGGATGTATGCTAACCCCTCAGTGTGTCCAGGCTGTATTATATTTGGTATTCCCACCTTGTGACCCACATGGGCTGAGAATGTCCAGGTACAGCTGGCAACAACCCTGTGAGCATACGGCCCTCCAGCTGGACAACCCCCTCCCTCACCGGGTGTGTCCTGAAAGCGCACGCTATGCCCCACATATGGCTCTGCTTTTGACCAGAGCTGGTTACATTAGGTGAAGTACAATGTTCTGTTTGGCACGCAAACACAATAACTCGGACAGACAGGCCCACAGCCTGAGGAAGTGTTCAACACACACACACACACACACACACACACACGAGGGCACTCATGCACAGACACACTTTGGAGGCAATCAAGTCTCTCATTAAGGTTATTTGCATCTATTAGCATTCACATCTTGGCATGTGAAGAAATTTAAAAGGCTTCATTACTGTGGGGGATAAATCAGATGTTTAGTCATCAACACTGACACAAAAAAAGGCCTGCTATTTTCAGGGAGCTCTTTCTCAATGTAGGAAATAAGAGCATTTGGAGTGTACTTGAAAAAAAGGAAATGCTCTTTGGGAAAAAACATAGTTTTGCTTCACCATACCGAGAGTGGTCTTCATTGCCATTCTCACGCCATGAGGAGCTATCTTCTGGCTTAACAAGAGAAGGGAGGCGAAATGCTCTTATTTTATACACTGAGAAACACATTTCTGTCAAAGCCTTCATGTTTCACTGGCTTCAGGCCTCGGGTGATGTTTGCTGTCAGCAATCATGCTGTTCCAGGGAGTACTGCTACTGCAGGGCCACTCAAATGAAAGGGTGGTCTGGGAGTGGGGCAGAAAGGGATGGGCAATTTGCCAGTGTCCCTAATGGCCCCCTTTTTCTTTTGTAGTGCTTTTGACCATACCCTTTTTAGTGCTCTAAATAGGGAACAATTTGGGACATAGGGCCTTGATTGAACCCGTTATTGGGTCGTCATCATCACCCAAAAGCTAAAAATATCCCCTTTAGAATGACGATCATTCAGTCAGCGGGTGGATTTTTAAATCATAACTCAGGAGTGAATTTCTTTTGAGAGTGGAGAAGCGTATGCTTCCCAAATGACACCCTAATCTCTATATCGACATAGAGCACTTTACTTTTGACTAGGGTCCTGTGGTGAACTACTCTTAGTGGATTGAGTCCCAGTTTGGAGGCAGACTTTTAGTTGGTCTAATGAACTGTCATGGAGCTACCGATTTGTTTGCTAGACACATCCTCATCCGGCCCTTTGCATTACTGGATTACCAGAGGGAAATGGAGATAAATGAATGCAGAAAATACATACTTCATAAAATAGATAAGATGTTAGCTTGAAATCCATATGGAAAGTGCTGCACTAATACGCATCGTTTACATTTTTTTCCCCAATTATATTTTCCAGAAATGTTAACTTTAAGACATTCAGGAAAAAAGCAACAGATCAGTGTGTGAGCTATACATTTTGCCTGCTGTGTATGTTCATGTAGGCTAAGTACATCATTTCCAGTCAGTGTGCGCTATGGTCTCAGCATAAAAGTCAGAAAAGACTTTATATTCCTTGACTACGTAATGAATACATTGCTGCACCTGTTCTAGTGAACCACCCACGTGGAAGAACCAATCAGCCAAATGTCATCTAACACAATTAACTGAAGTGTGCGTGAGTTTGGGTATGTGCATGTGTGTGCATGTCATTTTACTCAATTGATAGCAGTTTGTATGTTTGTGTGTGTCTGTCACTGAACACAACACAAAGCAGAGTCAACTGCCAGGTGTGTGTAACTATTCAGTCCCTGGTTGGAAACATTGCTATCCCAACAACAGCTGTTTCATAGATGTTCCGCTCTGAGTACTAAAATACAATAGAACTACTTGTCATTCTAGAACAGAGAAGGAAAAGGTCTGCATTTTGTCAAGTCATCAACTTCACCCACTGGGTGGATAGAAATTACTTTCAATTTTGTTTAAATATTCAATTTTTCTTTTTTTAAGTCAACAAGAGCAAAAATAAATGTAGTGTATTTGAAGTATTTTTCATTGGGAAGTAATGGTTGTTATTTTTAGTGGGGACTGTAGAGTCTTACCCAGACTCAAAGGAAACATTTGTAAGATTTCCACCATACAAAAGCAGAAAAAATTTTAAGATAATATCACTCGGTATTGGGGAAATGTGTTGTTTGAAATGGGGTACTTCCCAAATAGCTTGACAGAACCTGGCTGAAGAGAAGAGCAAAACTTCAAATATGCCTACTTTTCTACAGGCTCAAAAGGAGAGGGACTAAGAACTACTGTTTTTATTACTCAGACTGGTCTCATGTCAATCTTTGACAGCCGAATCTGTATAAAAATATATATTACATTACATCACGTTTGGTGGTTAGGATATATATCGGCCATGAGGAGCAGTGGTGATCGAGCGCAGTAAGAGTTGAATAGAAGGGATTTTTGGTAGGGAGTCATGGTCGAGACGTTTTTTATATATATATTTTTGCGACATCATCAGCATACAAAGTAAAAATAACAGAAAAAAATAACCTTAATGCAACATATGTTCAGGCCTACTGACTCTCGTTTCCGTTTGAACTTGGTTGCGTACGTTTAGCTGTGCATTTGGGTAACGTAGTACGTCATTCTGGTAAGGAGAAAGAGCTTGCATAAAGTAACTAGTCATAAGGGATTTAAACAGTGTTATGATTACAGTAATACCCCATGCTATGTTAAATGGTCTGGCATGTAAGTTACAGCTTATTATACGAATCTTCTTGCTCGATGAGCCAGATAATGTGCTGTTTTACCACGGACAACTCTACCACTGTCAGAAAAGGAAGTTCTAAGACAAAAAGAGATCACTATACAGCAGAATCAATTGACGAGGTGGCGAAAGTGCTTGGATGACTGCCCACTGCCCACATAGTAATTCAAATGAATGACAAGAAAGATTCAGTTTGATAAATAACGAACGACCAGCTGATTTGGGTAGCAAAGAAAGATTTGTGTCGGAATTATTTCTTTGTGGAAAAATTAAATAGTATAAATATATGAAAATAATTAATGTTTTTATTGAGCATATGTCAATTGTTTTAATATAATGTTGGTAACTCGTTATATAGTCATTATCCACGTGGTAAAGTAGCTAGCCTACTTTTTGTGATAAAACTTGTTTAGGTTTACCACTTGTAACTACTTTGAATGTAATAATATAGTCCGCACAGATAATAAACACATATACACATTCTAATTAAATTTTATTATTTGAATGATCACATTGTCACTAACTCCATTATTATTGCATTCAAAGATTAGTTTGACTTCCGCTAATTAACAGACGGGATTTTTCTTCGGCCGTCATAGCACCTAGAGCCTGGTGCTCTCCCCCAAATCAGACTCCGGTCAAATCACCAATGGTAGAAGATGTGTCGCAAGCCCCAGTCGAGTCTCAGGTCATCACGATCATGTCCAGTCATACAAAAAGTCAAGAGTCATGGACTTGAGTACTACCACATTGATTCAGGCTGATGGACCTGGAAACTAGTTGTTGACCACAGTTTTCCTCATGTAAGCTTTGATGTAGACTGGCATTAAAAGTGAAACTAGAGTTTCACTTTTGTGGATGACTTACTATCGGTGCTACATAGACATCGATATCTGGCGGTAACCTAGGACATATACAGAGACCGCTGCAACTTTTTCTTTCCTTTCCAAAAAAGTTGACAAGGAAAGTTTTGAGTGAGGAACTGAAGCTTTCAATTTGCAGTGGTCTCTTAATTTTAACCCTTCTGTTCCTCACTCAGACCTTTCTTTTCGACTTTTTTGGAAAGGAAAGAAAAAGGTGCAGTGGTCTCTTAATTTTTTTCCGGAGCTGTAGGCCTACAAAAAGGGGTTTTCGCTCGGTTATAATTATACCACAGTCAGGATAGGCAATGAAAATATACATTCCAAATTACACGTTCTAGGGTAACTTTCTGGAAAACGCCCCCCTGAAGGGAAGTCCGTATTTTCTGACTCAAAAAATCAATATTTGGTCAGATTTCTATATGAACATATTGACTATTGTCAAACAAATAGATTTAGATAAAACATATTGGGCAGAACGATTCTATTTTATTGCAACTTAATCAAATGCCAAACTATGGGGCGTTTTACCCCACTATCGGGGCAAAATGTCCCCTGGGTTTTTAAAAAAAAACCAAATTAAGATTTATTCCATATTTGCGTGTCAAAATCATTCTATCAGTGTAATCCATACCACTGGAAAGAACTCAAGTCTTTTTTTGTTAACTCATTTAAGGAGAATTTAAGTGAGGTAACAAAACCAATTTTAACCATGGTATTGCACATTCCAATATCCAAAGGCAAAAAGCTATGTATAAAATTTATTACAATTTCTAATAACTTTTGACGACTATTTTTAAATATGTTTTGTTAACCGTGTGAAAGTATTAAGTTAAAAACATTAAATCAATAATATTGAGCAATTCATTCAATATCAGTGCCATTTGATAGGCGTATCAATTGGGCATATATCAACTGATTGGCACATATCAACCGAGCATATATTAAATGTTAATATATGCTCAGTAAACTGGGTATTAAACTAAAAACTGCTTATTTTAGGCTATTTCTTGAACTTTTGTTATATTTCAGCAAATTTTTTGTTATAATTTTGTTAGATTTTACCAATATATTCTCAGGAGTAAAATACCCCCTGGGGCATTTTGCCCCAAAGGGAAAAAAACAGGATTGCTATAAAAAAGTATTATTATTTATTTCTCTGAACAAGTGGACTACTTTGCCTAAGGCCTTCCTCTTGACATATCAAAAATCAGTTTAGAGGTCTAACTTTATCACATCACATGACAATGTTTTCTAAATGACAAAAAATAAGATCAACTTAGGTCAAAATCGTTTTTTGTGGAATTATTTGCTCAGTTGAGATGATTGAACAACATTTTCTAGATGAACAAGAATAGTGGCAACCAAGGAATGTGTAGAAATAAAAATTGCCTTCATTTGGTGTTTTGATGGAGAAATACGGGAGGGGGGCTTTGCCCAGGGAGGCGTTTAACCCCAAGCCACCCTATACCGTGTTCTAGATTGCTACACTGTTATCTAGTTCGCTGCTAAGGCTGTCTAGTATTTTTCTTCTATTCCTCTTGTAGATGCTAGGGGGCTGAACTTACAAATGTGTCTTTTAAGGGATGTAGTCTGCTGAGGATATTTTTGAAACAGCAGTCCTATGTCTACAAACAATGAAACAAGATTTATTAGAACACAACCCACAATTATGAAAAAAGTATTTAAAAAAATGTATGCACTGTGATTGATAGGTGTTGGATTGATTGGTGGTGCTCCGGGTCAGTGGGTCCAGATACGTGCTCAGACCAACAACTGTCTAGCAATTGCGCACAGAAAAACAGATCACGCTGCAGGAAGAAAATAGAGAACAATAAAACAATTATAACTGATGCCTGAATAAACACATTGAATTGATTATTGAATGTTTTACTACGGATAGGGGTTTATCAAACCAAACATACACAACAAACTCAAACTGAAGAACTAACCATTCCAGACGCGGGTTCAGTTATAATATTGATTGATATTGTGCTCATTATCACCTTTACAGAAGTCAAGCCTTGCACAAAGACCCATTCACAGTCTAGTCACATGTAGACACGATTTCTAAACTATTAATAAATTACAATATTTGAGTGGCAAAATGATGATCTACAAAACGATGATCTACATCGTTTAAAGCACACTTAAACAAATCTCTTGGTAAAAATTACAGTAGGACTATGCCCCTATTGTGAACAAGTTGCTTGTAAAGATTCAAATTTATGACATTTGGTGAAAGATTTTTTCTTTTTGCTGAATGAGTTGAAAAGATCTGAATCAATAAATAGCTCTGTGCTACTGCCCCTGTAAAAGAGTGTGGGTCAGGAAGAAACAACATTACCAAAATGTGTCTACTGCTCTCCCAAAGTGTAACTCCATCCACATACAAACACTAGAGATGGGAAGTTGGAATATTTTTTACAGCTTTATATTTTTAAGTTTTTTAGTGATATCTATGCCTATGCCCTGGACCAGAATTGGCTTAGATCTACTTAAGTCATAGACATTTTTTATGTCTATGACCTAGACCAGAGCTCGCTAATGACTATGACCTGGACCAGAGCTAGTAATGTATTTGACCTGAAACAGAGATAACAAATATTTACAAACTGGACAAGAGCTAGCTACTGTCTGGGCCCTGAACAAGAGAGAGCTATTGTCTACAAACTGAATCAGAGCTAGCTATAATGTCTATGAATGTGGACCAGGGTTAAAATAGATCAAGAGCAATGGTGAATCAATTTTTCTTTGAAGTCTATCGAAGCTTTTATGTAAATTTAATAAGGTTATAGTTAAAAAAGAACAAATAACATCAATAATCTTTTAGCAATCAAAGTTGGGTAAAAGTGTAACTTTTTTATTGGTGTTTATAGCTTTAATGGTCGAAATGCAATGGTGAATCCCAATACTTTCAAGCCTATAGCTTTTTTGGCAGAACGCAGCAGAAGTGAAATAAGTCTTAACGTTTTCAAAATTTGTACCTAGCAATAAGAAATCAGTTAATTATATTTAATACATTTACTGTGTTAGTCTACTCAAGGGCTTTTTGCTAGTTAGCAGAATGAATACAACAACCTACATCCGTGATTTGTTTGCAATTTTTAATACTTTTTATGATTATACACAGATCCTTGAGTTGGGTAACAGAAATAAATAGTCCAACACAGACCGACAACTTTGAAAATGTTTCAAAAACATGTAGAGCTTTTTGTTCAGAAAACCTTTAATTGTAATTAGAATTAGTTATAATGACATATTTCAATAAATATTTAGTTATATACATTTACAGCAGAAATTATACATTCCTTTTTTCTTCAAATTGCTCACATTTTTGTACAAGCCAAAAATATCTGCCATTGTATTTATACTCATGCAAAATATTCAGTGTTTTCAGATTTTAATGAAAAATAAAGGATTTGCTGAACTTTTTTCCTGCTCTGAAGTGCACTCTTGGATTATTATGATAACTGTAATTCGCAAATGAACATGTGCACTTTGTGCCAATACACAATATTTAAGCAAGTAAACCAAAATTAAGGCCATTCCAACTTGTGCAAAAAAGAAAAAAGAATGAAAATTGTTTCCCTTTTTTTAACAGTTCAGTTCATGACTGGTTATTTATCCATGTCCATCTCTATCTCTGGGTGGTGAGTGCGTCACCAAAACCAGGGCATTGTATGTATTAGAAATACAATAAACAGAATCAAACAGCTGTTGTTATCAGCAATTACTAACAAAAAAACAGAACATGCTAATTTAATTTCATACCTTTAAATGTTCAAACCAGTATCATATTACACTGTCCTATATGACAAATATTATATGAACTTCCTTCATTGTCAATAATATTTGACATTGTGATAGGTCAGGTTGATATGCAGGAATTGTAGGAAGTCCTAATTGTCCAATGGAGATTTATCCCATCATTATAGACATTCCAACCAGTTCCATACTTTGAACATTGATCTGCTGAGCAATTAAGTTAAACATACAATTCTTGTTCTAGAATGTGTCAGTGTTCTAGAATACGCTAGACCTTCTTGGAGTTCTCTATTCAGAGCAGCAAGTGTAATTTCCATCTTGCATAACATAATAAACAAAGTAAGCCTTGTCCGAGCCCCTGCCCCTTGTCCCGTAGGGCAGGAGCCTATCAGGGTTAGGGTAAATTCCATAAATTCAATTCCAATTCAATTCCTTCTACCTGTAAATTTCCATGTATTCAATTCAAATTCCAGGGCTATCTTGAATTGAATTAAATTTCAATTTCAATTGGAATTGATCCCAACCCTGGAGCCTATCTCCTGTTTCTGTAGCATGAGGCAGCTTGATGTACAAGTACACCCCCTGGACAGGTCGCTAGTAATAATGCATCTTAAATAAGCAATTGGCTACAATAAATTCTGTAGCATTTTCCCAAGCAAAGTGATCCTTCACTTGGTCAGGGCAGAGTTCAATCCATGACTATAGAATGGATGAATGAATAGCATGGTGGTGAAGTGGAGGTAAATGATTGGTTCCTAGTTGGTTGCATATTCAACACTATAGCATTGTATTAAATTTACATTTTTGGCTGAGGAACTCAAAACTCAGAAAGGTTTCATGGTATAAATCTGTGCTGAAATATTGTAGTCTATGTTGCAGAGATATCTTTGAACAAATCATCATGCATTTTCAAAAATAAGGAATACTGTGCTGATTTTTTAAATGGCCAATACATTTTAAGTATGCTTTAAGGATAAAATAACACTAATACAAAACATAGCCCTTCAAATTAATTTAACCACAGACTCAGTGTCCATTGGAAACACACAAACATGTTTAGATAAATCTTTTCTCATTTGAAATACCAGAAGATATGAATTTAAGAAATTGATAACCAAAATCCTTTTTTAAAATCTCTTGTGCAAGTCCATCAAGCCTCAAACATCAAACTACCTCAAACTGTCAATAACACATTCAAAAATCTATGACCTGTTAAAAAAGTAATGGAGTACACTTTTCAAGAAGAATAAAACAGGGATAAAGAAGCAGAAAAAGTTTCATATCAAAATATATTATATAGTAATTGAGTATCATATTACCAAAAAAGAAATGGAAGCACATTATCCTCACACTGGAAACTCAATGGAATGAACTGAATTGATTTGAGTTACAACAACAACTAACAATTTTCTGAACCACTGCATACTATCTGTTTCAAAAGGGTTCTGGCATCTTTCCTCTTATGTCATCATACGCAACAACAAACCAGGAAGGCAATGAACATAGGTTAACAAAACACTTCTTTGGTTTTGAATAAAAACAAGTGGAGGAAAATTCTATTTTGTCAGACGTGGTAAAAACAAATTTCACAAATTTCCACTGTGTCTGAGTTGCACAGCCATGACAGTATTTCAGGCCATATTTTTTGTGGTAGCGTAGACTTAATTTCTGGGGCTTGGTGACAACATTTTAAGATGGGTAAACGATACCAAAGCTGGGCTGACTGATTGAAAAAGTCTAAGATGTGCAATTTGAAAAGCTACTCACACAGCTTGGCCAGCATGTAGCTTGTAGCTGAACATAAATGTGTTAGTAATAACTAGGAGCGAACAGTTTACACCATGCTTGGGATGTCGATATGAAGGCCTTGGCAAAAACCTGAATGCATGTATGTCTACCATCAGTAATGTGATTTTAGATTTTAAAAAGTTGATGCCAAGTTTGAACCGACTCCTGATAATGTTTTGATAAATGGTAAAGCTTATAAAAAAATAAATGCATGTGTTAATTTTTGCATAGAAAAGCCTGGTGAGAAGTGATGGAATTCAGGATCTTAAATCGATCAACCAGTTGCATGGTATACTGTTGTAGTGGAAGCTATAAAATGTACTGATTTACTATTGTTATTTATTTGCAGTTGAAGTATCAAACTAGTGAAGTTTCGGCATATTTTGTAAAGGATGAAAATGTGTTTTGGGTTTTTTTTGGGTTACGAATATGAATATGTGTGTAATTGTATCAATGGGAGTAATTAAGGTACAGTAGGTTTTTGCTTGTTACATTTTCAGTCACTACATTTACCTCCATTGTCTGCTGGGTATCTTATGGTAATTAGGCAATATGTAACCACCAATGAAAAGAAGTAAACAAAAGTTAACATTATAGCTTCAATGAAATGCTTAGGAAGAATCATGATTTTTTAAAATGCTTTTCCAGTGTAGATCAACTTAGAATTAGTACGGATTGGATGTAAATGATGGCAAATGTTCCTTTCAGAATTCCCAAGAGCTCGACAAAAAGAGTTCCCAAGAAAAGTTTTGAGCTGATTACAGCAACATGATGTATACTTAGTTGGCACATACATTTAAAATAATATTCAAGAATTTAAAAAATAAAGTAATATCAGGACAGACAGAGGAACACGTTGACCACAGCATTTATAAACAACATAATATTATTTTCACTTTCCTACTCATCAAGTTTCCTTCATGTAGTTGATAGCAGCATCAACCAAATGAAAACTCAGTTTTTGTCGTGGTCGTAGGGAAAGCATTGATAAGTGCTTGCAATACACATTGAAGCAAATTTAGATATAAAGGACACATGATCCTTGCATCACTTTAGTCATGGAAGCACCGAATCGTTGTAGAGTCCTTTAAAAATCCCTCCATGGGTGTTCCATCCAGACACATAGGCCTTTTGAAGAACTAACAGTTTTTTAATGTATGATAGATATATAATATGTTACAGTGCAGTATCCTTCCCCAACTACTTCTTTGTTATAATGCAGTATCTGCCTTCAAGTTGCGGAAATAAAAAAAAAATACTTCTTAGAAGAGCATCTCTCTCGATCTTTTCAAGTTCCCAGTTCTTGGATTTCTTTTTGAAGTTCTTGGATTTCTTTGTCTTAATTTTAACTTCTTGATCATTTTTTCTTCTTTTTTAAATATATTGCCACATTCATAAATCATGCATTTTACTGCATTGCTATTGCACTGGTCCGGATTATTCAGGAAAAAAACAGGGGGAGAAAGAAAGAAAAGAATAATACTGATAAACTACCTTTGCCAAGGTTATAAAGCCACCGAAAGCAAGTGAGCAAGTGAAGAGCAAGGAATATTGGGTTGGAGAGCAGGATGGCGTGGTATTGAACTCGATTAATCTCTCTCTCTCTCTCTCTCTCTCTCTCTTCCCTTGCTTACGTCATCTGGTGGACATCCGTGCTTCGGATGATCTTGTATATGAGCCAGTAGAAAATATTAAAAATGAGGAAGACTAGCGGGAAAGCCACACGGGAGACCGTGTCGATCCTTTTCGCGCGGCCGATGAAGAGCTTGCGCATCTCTTCCACCGTCTTCTCCTGCGGGCCAGCTGTGGCGGTCGGGGCATTGTTGTTGTTGCCTTTGATGGCCATGCCATCTTTGGCCTGCAGGCAGGCCGGTCCCATGCCGTAGCCGGCAAAGCTGAACCGGCCCTCACCGCCCTCGTCCTCCTGTAAGAGAGGAATAGGAATTTTATTAGTGCAACCCAGTGAAAGTAAGGATTAGAACGGAAATTGTCCTTTAACTTCGTTGGACATCAACAAATCAAAAGTGCCTGTCACGGCTGGCTCTCCACCTATCCTGCACAGGCGCTCCATCTCGCCGGCTTTCCAAATGTCATCAACCAAACGCACCCATCCAGACACCTGCACCTGTTCCTCATTACAATCATGCACAGCCGGACTCCATCTGCTCATCACTTAACCTAAATATGTCACCCACATTGTATAGTCCCTTGTTAGATCTTATCGACGGTTGTGTAGCGCTGCCTCACAATTCTTCAGCATTGAACCTTTAATCTACAGGTGCATCTCAAAAATTTTGAATATCGTGGAAGAGTAATTTTTTTCCCGTAATTCAAATCTGAAAGTGACACCATATATTTTAGATTCATTACACATAAAGTGAAGCCTTTTTTTTGTTTCAATCTTGATGACTACAGCTTACAGCTCATGGAAATCAAAAATCCAGATTCTCAAAATATTGGAATAAAACATTTACAATACAGAAATGTCAACCTGAGAAGAGCTCTAATCAGCTATTTAACTCCCTGAGCCTTCAATCTCTCAGTCTGGTTCAGTACACACAACCACAATCATGGGGAAGACTGCTGACTTGACAGTTGTCCAGAAGACACTCACTGACACCCTCCACGAGGAGGGTAAGCCACAGAAGGTCATTGCTGAAAGGGCTGGCTGTTCACAAAGTGCTGTATCAAAGCATATTCATGGAAAGTTGACTGGAAGGGAAAAGTGTGGTAGGAAAAGGTGCACAAGCAACAGGGATGACCACAGCCCTGAGAGGATTGTCAAGCAAAGCCGATTCAAGAACTTGGGGGAGCTTCACAAGGAGTGGACTGAGGCTGGAGTTAGTGCATCAAGAGCCACCACGCACAGACGTGTCCAGGAAATGGGCTACAAGAGTCGCATTCCTAGTGTCAAGCCACTCCTGTACCAGAGACGACATCAGAAGCGTCTTACTTGGGCAAAGGAGAAAAAGAACTGGACCAAAGTCCTCTCTTCAGATGAAAGTAAATGTTGCATTTAATTTGGAAATCAAGGTCCCAGTGTCTGGAGGAAGAGTGGAGAGGCACAGAATCCATGTTGCTTGAAGTCCAGTGTGAAGTTTCCAATATCAGTGATGATGTGGAGTGCCATGTAATCTGCTGGTGTTGGTCCCCTGTGTTTTATCAAGTCCAGAGTCAATGTATCTGTCTACCAGGAGATTTTAGAGCACTTCGTGCTTCCATCTGCAGACAAACTTAATGGAGATGCTGATTTCCTTTTCCAACAGGATTTGGCGCCTGCCCACAGTGCCAAAACGACTGGTAACTGGTTTGCTGCCCATGGTATTAAATGGCATTACTGTGCTTAATTGGCCAGCCAACTCCCCTGACCTGAACCTTGTCAAGAGGAAAATGAGATACACCAGACCCAACAACACAGACAAGCTGAAGGCCGCTATCAAAGCAACCTGGGCTACCGTAACACCTCAGCAGTGCCACAGGCTGATTGCCTCCATGCCACGCCGCACTGACGCAGTAATTCGTGCAAAAGGAGCCCCGACCAAGTATTGAGCGCATAAAATAACATACTTAATAAACCTTTGCAGGAGTTTTGAGTTAATTAGATGATTAGAGATCTTCTCAGCTCAACATTTCTGGATTATACATTTTTTATTCTAATATTTTGAGATACTGGATTTTTGATTTCCATGAGCTGTAAGATTGAAACAAAAAAGGCTTATAATGTTTCACTTTGTGTGTCATGAATCTAGAATATATGAAGGTGTCACTTTTTGATTTGAATTACGGAAAAAAATAACTTTTCAAAGATATTCACATTTTTTGAGATGCACCAAGTTGTGTCCTGTCAAGTCTGTTTGTCCGTCATGCACTGCCTGCTGTTTTGTATCATTAAAACCCATCCGCCTGCATTTACATCCGTCTCCCTCGCCTCTGTACGTTACAGCGCCAAATGAGTGAAGTTCAGCCTTTTATTAACAATGAAACACAGTTGTCCCAAGGTGCCAATACTGGCTGCTAGGGTGAGAACTCAGTCAGAGGAACAGAAACAGAAAACAAACAAATAAAAACAAATTCACCCTTCTGTAGCAAATTGTCATGAAAATAAACTTCTAACTTGAAGTTTGTAAAAGTTAACTTAAAACTTATATCGACTAAATGTATTGTATGATTTCATAATCATCATCGATAAGACATTTATATAAACAAAACAACTGGGAGTCCATCTGTAACTATGTTTTACAGGGCAGAATTTTCCCTCGTCCTTGGTGAGAGAATGAGTAAAATATTAGCCATGTTAAATGGTATGCGGTTGTTCAGAAGCAAGGTTAGAAGTTTGAAGTAATGATGATGCAAAATAATGAGTTGATATTTGATGTATTGATTAGCTCAAAATTGATATTTGAAATATAGAACGGGACTATGATAAATAGGCCTGTATGATCTAATTGTCTAGCTACAGTAAGTGAACAAGTAAGACTATATAAGTTTGTTTTGTTAATGCAGGTCAGCTTTTATTGACTGAAATAGTATGAGTCATAATCACCATAAAGCCTAGTGGCAGAACTTAAAAGGGGCTCTTATTATTCCACCGTTCATTTTTTCCATAGGGGATTTTTAGATCCACTTCACTGTTGTTTCTTGTACGCTTACACAACCTCAGTGTTTCAATAACTGGAAATATCCAAAGGGCAAGGTGACTTTTATCAAAATCTTCTATATTTAGCCAATAATTTTGAGTGAATTGATGCAAATATGTTCACAAATGTCAAACTGTCCTGACGAGATTTACCTGGTTATCAAAAAGCCGAACAGGGGTCAGCCTAGATAAAACAAACCTTATTTGAAGTCAATAAAAAAATCCCTTATGGGATAAGTCAATGGTGTAATGCGAAAAGAGCTGCTTTCAGGTCTTGATGCTAGGTTTTGTGGGGATTTTGACGCATTGACTATTCCTCTACAGAGGCCCCCGTATTTTGAGGAGATTGAGAAGAGCCCAGTTTGTTTCCATTGAGCCGTCCAGTTGACCCATTGAACGATTAACAGCAGAAAGAATTTCTTCTGCTTTGGCCAGAACTGAACTCAGACTGATCTACAGTGTGGTAGGACTGTGATTCACCCAGGAGGGTGATATACAAATTAATTTAAGGGTGCACTCAAACAAATTAGCGCTGACAGAACGCACTTGGCTTATACACCATCACCGACTTGAACATTGCAAAATTTAAAGGCCTTTTGTCATTCCTTAATGTTATTTACATTGTCAACACTTAACTCATACAAACCTAGCATTTGCTATACTTATCTACTGTACACATGGGTTACAATAAGATTACAGGTTACACTTTATTTTGAGAGTCCCAATTTCCATCTGTAGATGTTCTCTAGATTATTAGACCATTATTATCAACAAACTTTCAATGAACTACAGATGGGTGGCAAATTAAAGGAGAAACCAGACCCCCTCTCTGTCGGGGTCAAGCATTCAGGCCTGTACCGTTCTCTTGGTTTACGCCACACATACACCCGCCCACTTGACGAGAATATGGTGAAGGATGACCACATCACTTTATCTCTGTAGAACAGTGCCTACGGTTTTTGCACCACTCAACTCTCAAATGTGCATTTTTTTTGTAATGAGGGGTTTATACACTGCAACCCTGCACTTATATCCTTCTCTGTGTAGTTCTCAACAGACTGCTCTTGTTGACAACTGATCACTTCCTGCATTGACATTCAAAGTCACCTGGGGAAGAGTTGCTGGGAAGAGTTGCTCTTCTTTTTTTCCTTAGTAATGTTTTACTGCTTCTTTAATCAGCACAACAGTTTTCAGCGGTGCTAACATAATCGCAAAAGGGTTTTCTAATGATCAATTAGCCTTTTAAAATGTAAAACTTGGATTAGCAAACACAATGTGCCATTGATACACAGGCATGTATGTATACTGCTCAAAAAAATTAAGGGAACATGTAATCATCACAGTCAATTAAACTTCAGGGATATCAATCTGTCCAGTTAGGAAGCATAAGCGATTGTGAATCAATGTCACCTGTTTTGATGCAAATGAAAGTGACAACAAGTGCACTGGAGAGGCAACAGCAAAACAACCCCCAAAAAGGGAATGGTTTTGCAGATGGTGGCCACAGACAATTGCTCTCTCCTTATCCTCCCTGACTGACTCTTCGTAGAAGGGCATCAACCCAGCAGCAGGACCAGTATTTGCTCCTTTGTGTGAGGAGAAACAGGAGGAGCACTGCAAGAGGCCTACAAAATGACCTCCAGCGTGCTACTGGTGTGCATGTTTCTGACCAAAATGTTAGCAACAGACTCCATGAGGGTGGCATGAGGGCCCAACGTCATCTAGTGGGACCTGTGCTCACAGCCCAGCACTGTGCAGCTCAATTGGTATTCGCCAGAGAACCAGAATTGGCAGGTTCACCATTGGTGCCCTGTTCTCTTCACAGAGAGCAGGTTCACACTAAGCACATGTGGCAGGTATGAAAGAGTCTGGAGACGCCGTAATGAACATTATGCTGCCTGTAACATTGTCCAGAACGACTGGTTTGGCGGTGGGCCAGTGATGGTCTGGGGAGGCGCATTCTTGGAGGGTCACACAGACCTCCACATGCTAGCCAACGGTACATTGACTGCTGTTAGGTACCAGGATGATATCCTCAGACCCATCATCCGACCTTAAGCTGGTGCAGTGGGCCCTGGATTCCTCTTGGTGCAGGACAATGCCCGCCCTTATGTGGCCAGAGTTTGTAGGCAGTTCCTGGATGACGAAGGCATTGATGCCATTGACTGGTCCTCACGTTCCCCAGACCTGAATCCAATTGAGAACCTCTGGGATGTTATGTATCGGTGCATCCGACGCCGCCAAGTAGCGCCACAAACTGTCCAGGAGCTCACTGATGCCCTGATCCAGGTCTGGGAGGAGAACCCCCAGGACACCATCCGCCGTCTCATCAGGAGCATGCCCAGATGTTGTCAGGAGTGCTTACAGGCACGTGGGGGCCACACACACTACTGAATCACATGAAATTCACTCAAGCTGGAATAGCCTGCAATTTCAATTGTTTACTTTGATATTCGGTGTGAGATTGAATCCAGCCCTCAATCGGTTGGTGATATTGATTTCCATTGACCGTTGTTACATCATTTTGTTCAACGAATTACACAATGTACTGTAAAGATTTTGATCTTTAATATAATACCTACATCGAGACCCGATGTGTGATTTAAGTGTTCCCTTAATTTTTATATATAAAAATTAAGGGAAAACTTAAATCACACATCGAGTCTCGATGTAGGTATTATATTAAAGATATAAAGATTATATTAAAGATATATATACACACAGTACCAGTCAAAAGTTTGGAAACACCTACTCATTCAAGGGAATTTCTTTATTTTTACTATTTTCCACATTGTAGAACAATAGCGAAGACATTAAAACATATGGAATCATGTAGCGACCAAAAAAAGTGTTAAATAAATCAAAATACATTTATATTTAGATTATTCAAAGTAGCCACCCGATGCCTCACTCAACCAGATTCATGAGGTAGTAACCTGGAATGGATTTCAATTAACAGGTGAGGTAGTAACCTGGAATGGATTTCAACTAACAAGTGAGGTAGTAACCTGGAATGGATTTCAATTAACAAGTGAGGTAGTAACCTGGAATGTATTTCAACTAACAAGTGAGGTAGTAACCTGGAATGTATTTCAACTAACAGGTAAGGTAGTAGCCTGGATTTGATTTCAGTTAACAGGTGTGCCTTGTTACAAGTACATTTGTGGAATTTCTTTCCTTAATGCGTTTAAGCAAATCATTTGTATTGTGACAAGGTAGGTCTGTATACAGAAGACCATCATTATGTCTATAGTTCTTATTACGGCAAGAACAACTCGAATTTGATTTGTACTGTATATTTCAATTTCATTGTAATTTTTCCTGCAATTTCAGGTAGCTAGCTATCACCATCGCTGCATGCACAATACCTAATCAGAAACCATTAAACAATGTCAGCCCATTATCTGCCTTTGCTTGGTTTGAAAAATGGAAACACATTTGTTCAACACCATTACTGCAAGACTGCACATTCAAACGGCAAGGCGATGACGCAGTGCTTGTGATAAAACACAAGCACTTAAAATTTTAGGAGCCATTTTTAGACACCATGTCCTCGTTCTGTCCTTGTCTTTATGCCACCCCATTTATAACTGTTAACGTGTTGAGGTGAATGGGCGAACACACACGCACGCACACATACACAGACACACAAAAAGCCAAGAGAGGAGGTCCTCTCCTTTCTCCCCCATTTTAGATTGTCCTCGCCACTGTTTTCCTATCACGCGCCGCAATTCAACCTTTCCTCGTCCTTCAGTGGCACCGCGCCGCCATTTCTAGGAATTACGGATGCTCTACCTCGTTCCTCATGTGGTATGATTAATGTGCCGGCTGGGGAACGTGATGTGGAGCCGTAAAGAGGGACAGGGCTGCGGAGGGTGGCGTCCTCCCTGCCTCGTCGCCCGCGTCCCTGAAGTGCTGTATCCGACTCCCTATCGACGCGCGCTACTCCTCCGGTCGAGCTCTGCTCGAAATCAGTGCACAAAGCGGGGGAACAAGGATGGCATTTGGGATGCAACCCCTTGGCCTTTTTCAGGCTGTCTGATTCATTACCCCGGCCCTCTAATTAACCCCCCCCCCATTAATGCAGTAAGCTAAGCGAAGATTCGTACGCTTATTGTTAGGACAGGAGACGCACACCGTGAGAGGGGAAGGGAGTTGGGCCTGTTGGGTTTCACGGTGGCGGTGGGGGTGGGGGTGAGGCAATTTATGGCCCGGGAAGAAAGCAGCATCAGGATGCAGAGGATCACTCGAACTCCCTATTCCTCCCTCGTCCTCCTCCCTCACTCTTCCTTCTTCTGCATTTGCAAGTCAGAGAGAGACAGAGAGATAGTAGAAGACAGAGCGATAGTAGAAGACAGAGAGATGGGAGCCCTGTTGGTTGGTGTCTCGTGTGACAGAGAGAGAAGGACCTCAAGACTCCTCCATCCGTCACGCTATTGGCTCCCGATTGATGCATTCATATCTCTCACATTGCGCTGATGTGATTAATGGCCAAGGTTGAAGGGGAGTGTGTAGCCAACCAGTTGGGGACTCCATCTTGTGTTTTCTCTAAACATTTGCTTTTGCATAGGTAGCTGTGTCACAGAGCAGCACTGGAAAACAGATGATTTGCATGAAGTCCTTTTGGGGGAGTGTCACGACTATCATTAACATCAACTTGAGTTGTTTTTTTGCTGATTGTTTGACGTTTTCCCCAAAAAATGCATTACCCTGTCTTAGTAGCTCCCCTTTTCATTTTTGAAAAATTTTAAGGTTGTGCAATCAAGGTTTTGTATTTAGGATTATTATTTTCATTATAAATAGATCAGTTCAGAATAGGATTGTCAATGGAAAAAATGTTTAGTGCAGAACTACGTTTATTCTAGGTCCGCAAAATCTGAAGGTTTTAGATTTTTAAAGTTTTTAGGCTAATTATTGCATTGGTTTGTGGTTGCCATTGACAACAGGAAACATTTGATTTAGAATGTCTTCCCCAAAGTTCAATAACCATATTGTTCTTACTATAGATTGAGGGTCTGAGGTTATTGATGTATATTTATTTTTCTTTGCAAAGAAACAATAAGTGCACACACTATGTGAGAGTATATTCCTCTTGGTTATCTATTGCTTCCACTTCCTCGCGTAAAACAAACCGGTCACTTATCTTGGTTCTTAGACGTGGCAGTACAACTTCAGAACTAGAAAGTGTCCCGGTTATAGGATGAGCAGAGGCTTGCGATCTTTTTCAGACAGGACGGGTTTGACATTGCTCATATTGTTTACAAGTCCCTGAAGGAGAGGGAGAAATCTATAGTTTTTGTAGTGTGGCTCGATGTCAGCCTTACCTGCCCTGATTGTCACATGAATCTAAGCATTTGATGCTTTCTGCAATTTCTGTCCACTGGTTGTAATGGTGTCACTGTCAAGCCAAAACGGGCCCTGAAAATATCACGTATGTGCAGACGTGTCCCCATGTCATCAAAACCACTCACTATATTAAACTTAAAATTGAATGGCTGACAGAGGTATGACAGTGACTCTACTTTTAGATAGACCCACATGAACAACATAACACATCCAGCACAAAATGGGAGGTTTAAAAATGTGTTTGCTGTCCGTGAAAAGAAAAGAACGCATCTTTAGATGAATCAAGTCAAATGAATCCAGGACAGCAAAGGTAAAACAGCCAGAGTGGCTTTAAGGTTCAGGAGAGACAGAATGAGATAATCTTGTGTGAAACATCCCCCTTGATCAGTAGGTAACTAATCAGGTCCTAATAAGCTGATTATCCTGTATCAATCAGGAATTATCATCCTAATCAGTCCCTGTCATGGTTAGCCACCAGAACAGTGTATCTGCATTCAGAGGGGTCACATTATTTCACCTGGTTATTCACATACTGCATCTCAATTGGGACTTCCAGCGCAAAGCGGGAAGAGAAAAGGACAGCTGAAAGTAGCTACTGCGAACATAGACATTTTCTGACCGATAACGTTTTAGACTGCCCCCCCCCACGCTTCTAGTAGCTGCCTGAGGGCATATACTGACTAGCAACACAAATGAGCCGCAGACAAATGTCTTCTTTGGTAAAACCATGAGAGAAATCTAATTTAGGGTGCATGACGAAATACATTTCGTGCCCTGATTAACACGCATGTTCATGGCGGGCTGGATTTATTTCTCTGTGGCCATTCATAAATGATTTATAGTTATGGATTGTGCATTATTTTGTTTCTACTGATGATGTTCTTAATACAACGCTAAAGGGACACAACATGGAAATTCTGCATTCTGCAGTTGAGCCAAGTTTATAGTCGAGTCAATATGATCATGTTTATTTCTTATTTTATGTAATTCCTCAGTCTTGGGAGGAGCACGTCAAATAATATGCTGATTGTAATTCCTTAATTCAGTGCTGGTGGGAGTTATTGGTTGGCAAGCTCTTTCATTATCGTGTTTATTCCTAAGGCCTTTCTGTCTTTCGTTCAATCTCAAGCTTGTTGTGTATGTGTGTGTGTGTGTGTGTGTGTGTGTGTGTGTGTGTGTGCGCGCGTGTGTCTGCATGTCTGAATGCTGCAGGACAGAGAGTCTACCCTTCAAGGATGAATGCTTTCCCTATTGCTATTGATCGGCCTGATGCAGTAACATCCACAGGCCAGAAGAGGGACACCTCAATCTGTCGCCACCATACGAAGGTATATCGGACACACACGGAAGCCTACACAAAACCACACACACGCGCACACACACACACCCACAAAAACCTCCACACACCCCCGCAAACGTTTTGATTCACCCCTCATTGTCTTTCTGATCAGCGGGTGTCTGTTGTCAACCAGGTCAGGTAGTAGGCGTTGAGCACTCTCTGGGCAATCAGTGTCAATCATCGATCAATGAAATGCCAACGAAGAAACAACAACGCGAAGCACTGCCACAGCGGCCAAGAGTAGAGCCTCAAGCCATGTGTGCGTGTGTGTGTGCGTGTGTGTGTACACATCAAAAGAATCCAGAGCCCTTGTCTCTAGTCAAGTCATCCCCAAGTTCCTTTGAGGAAAACTAGGTGGTAGAGGGGGTCTAAATGATCTGCAGCGGAACCATAGAGAAGCGGAGACGTTGTTTTATTGGGCCCCGTCTGGACGTGACAAGTTCCCCGCCCAACTGCAATGAGAGCAGCAGTCCTCAGGGCTGAGCTGGCTGAGTGATAGCCTTTAGGAGGTTGTAATGGAAGTCTCTGAGCTGGCTGAGTCGCCTGCGCCGTAAATCGCACCCTATTCCCTGTATGGTTTCCTACTTTTATTTTTTTTACCAGAGCCAGAGGTTTTGCAGTATCCTGCTCTGATATAACACTCCATATGGCCATGGCAAACGAAGTGCACTAAATAGGGATTTAGGGGTCATTTAGAACCAACACTGAATGATAGCCTTTAGAGGGTTGTAATGGAGGGCTGTGCTCCATCCTGAATCACATCCCAGTCACATTAGAAAGAGTGGCCAGTGGAGGTTAATTAAAAATACAGGATAGTGATGCTTGCGGTGTCTCACCACATAAACGCCTACAGTAGTCACTCAATGGGCTTTTTATCCCCTCTTCCTGCTCAGTGCTGAAGAGAATCAGAGGATTGTAGAGTCTTGGAGATATTGTAGCTGTGAATGTTTTTACATTGTAGTGTTGCATGGTTACGTAATATTCAAATTATATTATACCTATAAACCAGGTGCTTTGAACCCTGACTGCTGATTGGCTGAATACTGCAGCACTTGAGGCCGTATACCATTGTAAAATCATGCCGAAAAAACTGCTCTTAGCTGTGATATATTGAACATATACTAAAGCCCCTTTTGCCTTCTTAGTCATATTTAATCTGTTACTAGTCCAAAATTGTAATAGGTAGCATAACATTTGGATTTCATGCAATTATGAACATAATCTAATCAATTTGCAATTACTTTTGAATAAGTTTTCGATTAAGAGGCATTAAAAGAAGACAAAAAATATCAATCAAATGCACTTGGTGTGTCATTACTGGTTTCAGACTCAGTCTCATAGGGAAAACCGAAAATGTCTTATAAAAATAATTCTCCCACAAACATCATCTTTCTAAAAGTACACGAAACATGATGGTTTTTGGTGAGGAGATTATATGGAAACAGTCACTCCCCAAACCGCAATTTGATAAAACTTAAAAAACTAACAATATTTTCTCATTTAGGTAATTTCTGCATTCTCTAAGGATATTTGGTTGAAAATGACCTGACAAACGTATGGGCATGTCGAAATGATCAACCTTATCGTAGTATGCAGCACTATAGAGGCCTAACATCCTATAAACAAGGATTTGCCTGGGGTTCTATTTCACCTGCTAGGCTACATGAGGATAGCACTCGACCCTGAATCTCCTAAAGTCATACAATTTAAATGTGGGTCTTCCCTGCCAAACACTGGGATTTAAAGACTCCTAGCTATCATGTCTTTCGGAGGTTACAGTGGTAGGCACTGTCTGCTAGTCTGTAACGGAGTCACAAACATCACCCTATTCCCTACATAGTGCCCTACTTTTAACCAGGGCTTATATCTGGAACAGTGTGCCATTTAGGAAGCAGATGGCGTCTCTGATTTACCTGAGAGAGAGAGAGACTTCCTGAGGGATTAGAGATTATAACAATAGGATTGAGGATTTATTTGAAGCTTTTTCACTGTCTTTTCAAAAACTGACTGAATTCCCATTTCTTGCCAGCTGTCTGTCGCTCAAACGCCCCGGCAGGTCAAGGCACCGAGAATAACAGGGAGCTTATGGAATGTTTAGGACTAACTCCTGGTTTGGCTTCTTTTTCCAAACATTCAATTTTTCCCCCCTTTTATTTTTTCCTTATTATTCTTCCGGTGGCCACTTCTAGCTATCTGACACAATCAATATTCCCCCCTCAAGGCTGGCAGGTTGACTCATTTTTCTCAGGATCATGGTCTCGGTTTGGATGGGAATTAATCTGGACAGTTACAATTGATTGATTAAATGCTAAAAGAATATCAAACATCTGATTCCTCCGACTTGCTGGCCCTCTGAGAAATACGATGATTGATGCGGAGAAAGCGTCCCCAGGGTGGATCTCAGTTTCAGGATGAGCCGGCGCAGCACATACTATGCGGTTGATACCGCTAAATCAGTCATACGTTGAAAGCTTTATTTGATATTCAGTCATCAAGACATCAATATCACAAACACCATCAGATATATGACAGCTATATAATTTGTTTGGGTCTGAGATGTGTGATCTTATTAAATGTAAAAGGACGGAGTATGGGGGTGTGGTTTTTCATATTTCCAAATTGCATCTGTTGCTCTGCCTGGCCAAAGCTGGAAGACTAATGCACGCTTTTATTACCAGCAGGCTTGATTATTGCAACACTTTCATGTCTGGTCTTCCCAAAGAAGTTGATTTCAAATTCAGCAGGGTGTGTGTTAATGAAGGCCAGAAGGAGAGAACACACATATATTTTAATCACTAAAATGCTATTTTACATAACCCACCATGTCACTTCGTTTATTTTCTTAAGCACGGGTCTTAAACCTGTTTAACCCCTAATATTGTTGTAAATTATTCTGGCACTGGAGTAATGACCCAAAATTTGACCCATACAATTGTACCTTGATCTTGGACTGTTTTGATTGGTGCGTTCAACCAGCTGCTTGCACATTAGTGGTGCAACCGTGCCGATCACGTAGATCATCACAAACATCATTTGCCGTAATCCCTTGAGTCTGAATAACACTGATCAGAAGTAAATGTGTATAAAAGTAAATATAACCCTGACCTTTGACCTTGGTCTTTGTGCCAGAGACAACGTGTCTTTGTTGGAGTACAGACCTAACCATGCAGATTACATAGATACAAGAATAAATTCCCTATGATTCCCAGAAACTGAGCAACACTGATCTGAAGTCAATTTAATCCCCTGTAGTTTGAATTTGACCTGGATCAATATACATTTAGAATTGTCCATCCTAGATATTCCATATGATCCTCAGACTCAGTGAGAAAAATTTATGAAATACAGCATGCTAAATTACTGGAAATCAAATATTGGGAGGTTAAAATCCTATATCATGATTTTTATGTACTTACTGTAGAGCTCTGAAGCTCACAGTGACACAAAAAATGTGGCTGCCGCGCTTTTAGAATTTTTTTTTGCCGTGCTTTCCTTTTTTCACAGGGTTATTTGAGTCATTTTACCTTTTTAAATTGTATTTATTTCTATGTATTAGAGTGCATTCATTTCTTTTATAGGGTTATTATTTTATCTATTTAATTCACTGTGTTTATGATTAATTTTATATTTTTCTTATTATTTGATTTGTTAAACACTTGGTATGTTTGGGTTGTCTTGTCAGTTCTTTTTGGTCATTGTCAAGAAAAAACAGGCTACTATAGAAGTTGGCTACACACCCCCATCGTATCTGACAAGAGGCTATCTTTTCTTCGGACTCATAATAAATAAAACTGCAGTCACTTGTTGGGAAAGATCTAAAGCAGTGGCCTTTAAGCACCCAAATCACAACCTGGAATCCTGGTCTTTCTGATAAATTATGAATTATGTCTGATGGGGCCGGTGGGAATAATTACACAATTTTCAACCTGATACACAGCCTGGCTTATTCATCTGTTAGGGCTGTGTGAATGGACACATTGCAAATGGCACCCTAATTCTGATATAGTGCTCTACATTACCTGGTCAAATGACGTGCACTATTAAGCAAATAGGGTCTCATTAATACTTCCTTAATGCTAAGGAAGTATTAATCATTATTAATACTTCCTTAGCATTAAATATGAATGTGTTGCATACTTGTAATTATCAAAAAGCCAAATATTTCAGAGTGGGTTTCTTGCTGACCTGAACCAAGCAGGAGGAGATGAGAACTATTATTTTCAGAAAAGATAAATGTCACAATATTTTTGAATAGATTCAGCTGTCCAAAAATGTTTTCAATTGTAGTGGAAGAGGCGTCTAATGTAGAATTCAAGCTGAACAGATTCTCAAACACTTGTATGGTCCTTCAGTAGGAACACATCTCATTTTGTCTGAGTCAAACACATAACAGTGCAATTCCCAAGTATTTTAAATAATGACATGTTTTATTTTACCTTCATGTGCCGTCTCCTCCTCCTGAAGCGCAACAGTTCCTTGTGTTGGCGAGCGATGAAGTTCACTGCGGCGTACTCAAGCAGGGCCGAGAAGACAAACAGGAGGCACACAGCCATCCAGATGTCAATGGCCTTTACATAAGATACCTGGAAGTATTGGGTTCAGATGAGCAGTGGAAAAAAACCTCGACAACAAACACATACTTAAAGTCATACAATATACTCAACATTTGTCTCAGCAGTCACAGTTTTACACAAGCTACATTAGACTATCTACTCTCAAACACGATGTACTATATATATGTATATACAGTGGGGAGAACAAGTATTTGATACACTGCCGATTTTGTAGGTTTTCTTATTTACAAAGCATGTAGAGGTCTGTAATTTTTATCATAGGTACACTTCAACTGTGAGGGACGGAATCTAAAACAAAAATCCAGAAAATCACATTGTATGATTTTTAAATAATTAATTTGCATTTTATTGCATGACATAAGTATTTGATCACCTACCAACCAGTAAGAATTCCGGCTCTCACAGACCTGTTAGTTTTTCTTTAAGAAGCCCTCCTGTTCTCCACTCATTACCTGTATTAACTGCACCTGTTTGAACTC
>JACXGI010001954.1:25594-43096 GCA_016801175.1 Esox masquinongy | reverse complement strand
GCCCGTCTGAAGTTTGCCCAATGACCATCTGGATGATCCAGAGGAGGAATGGGAGAAGGTCATGTGGTCTGATGAGACAAAAATAGAGCTTTTTGTCTAAACTCCACTTGCCGTGTTTGGAGGAAGAAGAAGGATGAGTACAACCCCAAGAACACCATCCCAACCGTGAAGCATGGCGGTGGAAACATCATTCTTTGGGGATGCTTTTCTGCAAAGGGGACAGGACGACTGCACCGTATTGAGGGGAGGATGGATGGGGCCATGTATCGCGAGATCTTGGCCAACAACCTCCTTCCCTCAGTAAGAGCATTGAAGATGGGTCGTGGCTGGGTCTTCCAGCATGACAATGACCCGAAACGCACAGCCAGGGCAACTAAGGAGTGGCTCCGTAAGAAGCATCTCAAGGTCCTGGAGTGGCCTAGCCAGTCTCCAGACCTGAACCCAATAGAAAATCTTTGGAGGGAGCTGAAAGTCCGTATTGCCCAGCGACAGCCACGAAACCTGAAGGATCTGGAGAAGGTCTGTATGGAGGAGTGGGCCAAAATCCCTGCTGCAGTGTGTGCAAACCTGGTCAAGAACTACAGTAAACGTATGATCTCTGTAATTGCAAACAAAGGTTTCTGTACTAAATATTAAGTTCTGCTTTTCTGATGTATCAAATACTTATGTCATGCAATAAAATGCAAATTAATTATTTAAAAATCATACAATGTGATTTTCTGGATTTTTGTTTTAGATTCCGTCTCTCACAGTTGAAGTGTACATATGATAAAAATTACAGACCTCTACATGCTTTGTAAGTAGGAAAACCTGCAAAATCAGCAGTGTATCAAATACTTGTTCTCCCCACTGTATATATAGTACACAGCTGAGTATAATAATCGTAAAATCCTTGATTAGTCTATGATTTCATGTCTGCTACAAGGATTTATCTTTAAACTCCACTGCGCACAATAACACGGTCAGTTGGCTTGGCTACTCAGCTGGGTCCCTGAGTGACTATCCCGGGCTAGATGGAAACCAACCCTTTAGCCTGGAAATGGGGCTATAGCTAGACACGGCTGGCCTGTCAGTTCGTCTGAGGCTCACTGGATTTGACAAGTCAATGACCAAGTGGCCCTGGATTGCAGCTTAGGTGGTATTACAGAATGCACGGTTCATGAGACAGTGAAATGATGGAAAGGCACCAGTCTGAGACACAGCCACGGCACAGTTTCACCGTTTTCTGGTGTGTCAATGGACTGTTCGATATCCATTTCTCCACATCAGATCAGATATTTTTGTTTTGTTTTACATTAATGGAGCAGTTAAATATATTAACTATATGTATTGTACATACAGTTAGGTCCGGAAATAATTGGACACTGACAAAAGTTTTGTTATTTTGGCTGTTTACCGAAATTTTAAGTTACAGTTAAATAATGAATATGGGCATAAAGTGCAGTCTCATCTTTAATTTGAGTGTATTCACATCCAAATTGGAGGAAGGGTTTAGGAATTACAGCTCTTTAATATGTAGCCCCCTCTTTTTCAAGGGACCAAAAGTAATTGGACAATTGACTCAAAAGCTGTTTCATGGACGGGTGTGGGCTATTCCTTCATTATTGCTTCATCAATTATCAAGCAGGTAAAAGGTCTGGAGTTGATTCCAGGTTTGGCATTCACATTTGGAAGCTGTTGCAGTGAAGCCACAACATTTGGTCAAAGGAGCTCTCAATGCAAGTGAAACAGGCAATCCTTTGACTGCAAAAAAAATATTCCATCACAGATAGCAGGAACATTAGGAGTGGCCAATTCAACAGTTTGGTACATTCTGAGAAAAAAGAACACACTGGTGAACTCTGCAACACAAAAAGGCCTGGATGTCCTCGGAAGACAACAGTGGTAGATGATCATAGGATCCTTTCCATGGTAAAGAAAAACCCCTTCACTACATCCAGCCAAGTGAAGAACACTCTCCAGGAGGTAGGCACATCATTATCCAAGTCTACCATAAAGAGAAGACTTCAGGTGAGCAAATACAGAGGGTTCACCACAAGGTGCAAACCAGTCATAAGCCTCAAGAATAGAATGGCCAGATTAGACTTTAGCCAAAAAACATCTAAAAAAAAGCCAGCCCAATTCAGGAACAGCATTCTTTGGATAGATGAAACTAATATCAACCTGTATGATGGGAAGAAAGAAGTATGGAGAAGGCTTGGAATGGCTCATGATCTGAAGCATACCACAACATCTTTAAAACACGGTGGAGGCAGTGTGATGGCATGGCCATGTATGGCTTCCAATAGCACTGGGTCATTACTGTTTATTGATGATGTGACAGAAGACAGAAGCAGCTGGATGAATTCCGGCTGCTTCTGTCTTCTGAAGTGTCTTCTGAAGTGTATAGGGATATATTGTCTGCTCAGATTCAGCCAAATTCAGCGAAGTTGATTGAACGGCGCTTCAATTTACAGATGTACAATGACCCAAAATTTACTGCGAAAGCAACCCAGTTTTTTAAGGCAAAGAAGTGGAATATTCTGCAATGGCCAAGTCAATCACCTGATCTCAACCTGATCGAGCATACATTTCACTTGCTGAAGCCAAAACAATAAGGCAGAAAGACCCACAAACAAACAACTGAAGAGAGCTGAAGTAAAGGCCCTGCAAAGCATCACAAATGAGGAAACCCAACGTTTGGTGATGTCCATGCGTTCCAGACTTCAAGCACTCTTGCCTGCAAAGGATTCTCGACAAAGTATTAAACATGAACATTTTAGTCATGATTGTGTTAATTTGTCCAATTACATGAGCCCCTGAAATTAGGGGACTGTGTATGAAAATGGTTGCAATTCCTAAACGTTTCATACGATATTTTTGTTCAACCCCTTGAATTAAAGCTGAAAGTCTGCACTTCCTTTACATGTCGGTTGTTTCATTTCAAATCCATTGTGGTGGCGTACAGAGCCAAAATTATGAAAATTGTGTCAGCGTCCAAATATTTCCAGACCTAACTGTACTTCATGCTGCCTTGACAGTTTTGTAAGGCACTGAAGACCTACAGCAATGACTGAGGTGACAGAAAGAAATTAAATGCTAAAGTGACATTCCTGCGATATCCCGATTTGACGAGTTATCATCGAGTAATGAAGTTTGACTGAATGTTATCTGGATTCAAAATGTCTGACTTTCCAATTCCTCCGTCCCAGGTTAGTGTGGCATGGTGGGGGGAGAGCAGTTTTTGCGGTGTGCACCTTAGCTCAGCTGTGGTTTGAGATCATTATTATGACAGCTGAACTGTATAGAAATGACGGTTCACTTGTTACATTTTCCAGAGCACATGAATCACCCAATGTCAACAAACAAAATGGGGATGATTCTTTCCCGGGACATAATTACACATTCCTACTCCCTCACGCAAAGCCCCCTTTTCCTATTCGATCTGAACATCCCTGAAGCAGATTTTTCTTATAAAACAAGCCTTTTTCCTCATTTCGAGGCCATCAATTCCTCAAACCTGCCTGTAAATGTGTCATGCTGTGTTTTGTATAATCTATTTATATTTTCACATTATCTCATCCTCAAATGCATACATTTGGCCAGCTTGTCACTGGAAAATTAGAATTTATTCTCAACTTTATAGAATAAATACACTTTAAACCGGGGCTGCCCGACCCTGTTCCAGGAAATATACTTTTGTAGGTTTGCTCTCCATCTCTAATTTAGCACACCTGATTCTAATAATCAACTGGATAAAAAGCTAAATCAGGTTAGTCCCAAATGAGGTTGGAGAGAACACCTACAGGACAGTAGATCTCCAGGAACAGGGTTGGGCAGCCCTGGTTTAAACTAAAAAAAAGAAAATATCCCTATCTCAACAATACAGGTCTTAACCACCCTACAGGATTAAAGCCTACATGTCGGCGTGACTGAGCGTGGGGGCTTTGCTTCCGCCAGCCTCACCTTGGGGAGCGAGGCTCTAGACCCGGAGCTCTGGGTGGTCATAGTGAGCACGGTGGTGATGCCCAGTCCCACTCTGGCAGGTGCAGCGTCCATGTTGATCCAGAAAGACACCCAGGACAAAATGACAATCAGAAGGCTGGGGATGTACATCTGAATCAGGTAATAGCCCATCTGCCTCTCCAGATGGAAACGAGCCTCGATACAGGTGAACTTTCCTTTGGTACAGAGGAGATGGACACAGGGCAGAGATTGCTGTTAGTGCTGAAGTGGGACGAATTAGATTTAAGAGAACATAATGAGGACTGAGGTGTTTACCAGGATACAGACGGAGAAATGAAAGACAATCGTGCAAAGGTTTTACAGGTGAATTTTCCTGTTACAACAATTATCCAGACTAATTCCACATGTATCTCCAAACAAAAAGACTAAAAATAAGTAATTTCCTCCCTTCCAATTTCATAATGTCCAATTTGCAATCATGACCTTGCCTTTTTGCAACAACCCCACAGCAGGTCCAGGAGAGTTTAAGATGTAGGTACATTGACGCATCTCTCCAAGTACAACAAGTCTGTTGGACCCCAGGCACTGTCAGGAAGCCGTGGTCAGGATTCAAACGCTGCAATGATACAGTTGTTCTATGAGGCAGTGGGTTACTGCGCCACTCGAGGACCAGCAAAGTTGTTTTGAGGTATTACTGTTTCAAATCTAAATTTATATAATAAATTAAGGTGAAAATATTCATATTGTCCTTTTCTTACAGCACATTATAAGGAGTATTAACTATTTCATGGATCACGGGGTGAATGGTCTTAAAAAGGGCCTAAAATGTCCACATTCATCATGAACTTCTGAAACATTTCCGCAAAAAGGATGATCAAAATTCTTCCCCTTAATAAAGTCTCCATGTGAAAATTGCCAGAACAATCTGAGATACCAATATTAGTTTGCTTCCCTGCTCGAATAGAATCACCTAGACAAAGGACATAATGTATTCAGTGTTAAGGTGTGACACAATTTTTAGTCACAGTTGATCAGATAATGCAGTCTATTCTACGACAGAGCCAGAGGAAAACTATACACAGTTGAACAATTCCAGCCACACAAAGGCAATGGAAATGTTGTCAGTGTGATTTCAAGGATTTTGCACTGACAGAAGACATAGAATGAGTTTCAGCATTCAAGGGTGAAAACCAGATTAGAAACACTAAATTGGCACTGAAGTGTACTTCGGGTTTAAAAGAAGCCCTATAAAAATCCTTTGTATTATTTCTATGACCATTAAGAGTGTTTCCCGTCGCTGCCGCTGTCATATGGATCGACCGTTATCATCACAGACACAGAAGCTTATCTAATCTGTCTGGTCTGCATGTCTCATGCACACGGAAAGGAAAAAGATTGGCGGTGAGGAAATGGCTATTCAACCTCCTGTTCCCACCTGACTGTGGACAGCCTCTCAGCTTCAGCCTTTTAACAGAATATCTCCCACTTCCCCGTAGTCCCAGACGAGGCAGAGGTGGAGGGAGGACATCAGTTTGACGGTCCAACTGTGGGTAAACTACCTCCTAAGTTCAGATGTAACCCTCCGCTACAGATGACAGGTGTTATGTCCCTACTGTAAGTGGGACACTACGCCGCTTAGGGCTCTGCTTAAAAGTAGTGCACCAGTTTCCCAAAATAGTATACTACTTGTGACAGGGGCTCATAGGACACTAAATAGTGCCATTTTGGATGTAGCCCAGATCGGACACCAAGACAGTGCATTATAAGACCATGGTAGAACCAAAGTTGATGCCTATCTTTCTTGCTGACTTTGTGATGTAAGCACCAGGGGTCATCTCCTGTCTGTCAGAGTGGCTGGATGCGCCGGATCGCTGACGAGCCATTTAATCAGCCCAGATCAATTGAAGACAGCTGTCTTTGAAGACTTTCAATTCAATTGCTTTAACCCTACAGTATTGTTTAGGACGCGGATAGAGACAGAGTCCACGTTGTTGTTGAAATTGATTTATAGCTGCGATACACTTCAGGGCTTTTAAGTGCACTCCATATTTTCCATCTGCTACGATGGAAAATGATTCAAAGTCTGGGTGCGTGACACAAACTGATAGAGAAAAACGCCCCACAAAAAACAAGACTGGTCTCCACTCAGATGACAGCAGTGATATTTACAGATCAGAAAACAAACACTGGTGTAGTATTAAAGCTAGTGAATCTGTAGTATTAAAGCAAGTGAAACTGTAGTATTAAAGCTAGTGAAACTGTAGTATTAAAGCTAGTGTAACTGCAGTATTAAAGCTAGTGTAACTGTAGTATTAAAGCTAGTGAATCTGTAGTATTAAAGCAAGTGAAACTGTAGTATTAAAGCTAGTGAAACTGTAGTATTAAAGCTAGTGTAACTGTAGTATTAAAGCTAGTGTAACTGTAGTATTAACGCTAGTGAAGCTGTAGTATTAAAGCTAGTGAAGCTGTAGTGTTAAAGCTGGTGTAATTGTAGTATTAAAGCTAGTGTAACTGTAGTATTAAAGCTAGTGTAACTGTAGTATTAAAGCTAGTGAAGCTGTAGTATTAAAGCGAGAGAAGCTGCAATTCACCAGGGGCAGAAAGCAGTAATACAAGTAGAATCTGGGCTCCCCCAGCGGGACCAGAGAAAGAGACGATGGGGACCGACTGAGAACAAAAGCAGAGGATGGATGGATGCAGTGGGGTCGAGCAACTGTCTGTCGTCAAATCACAACAGATCACATGTAATAAATCGGGGGGGGGCACCTTAATTCCCGTTTAATGGTTGATTGGGGAGCGCTGGAGCGTGTACACAGTGTAGCGGGACGGGGAGAAGCACGCCAGCAGGGAAGAAAAGGCGAGAGATATAACGCGTGGCGGGGGGGGGCGTACGGCAGGGAGACAGAGAGCAACAAAACCAAAAGGCGAGACTCTCCTTGAGAGGGCAAGGACAGACGAACGGATACTGACCCGGGGATGACCACCAGTGCTCGCCACCGACCGACAAAGAGGTGAGTGGCGGCGGCTGGAGACGGATGCTGACAGAGAGCTAGCCCACCGCGGTGGACTCCTCCTTCCTCCGGCTGGTTGTGCCGCGTGTCGGTCAAGCGCCTGCGTTCAGGGCCGACGGAGGTCAAGGGTGAAGGAGAGGGGAAGTGCTCCGAGTCGGCGGTCGCGGTCAGCCTGGCGGTTTGGAGACCCCAAGGCTTCCTCGCTTACTGAGACCTTCAAAGCATTCATTGTGGGATCGTACTTGAATGAAGCGTTTAAATCGTGTGTGTGTGTGCGCGCGTGTTGGCGTGTGTGTGTGTGTGTGGTGGGTGGGGGCGTCTAGCAGGCCATCCAGCAGCTGCACCCGGCCATGTCAAGGCTGCTCACGTCTGAGAGAGGATTCTAAAGCCAGGCGACAGACACAATCCATCACCCAGCCTGTCGAGCTGTCACCCTCCTCTGAGTGTTGGTGTGGTATTTAAAATCATCTCGGTTTTCATGGCACCACCTATCCATTATTGGGGTGGGGGGGGGCAAAGGAGATGGTGGAGGGTGGTTGGATTTATTTCAGTGCCACGAACAAGCGAAGATTTCCAGCAAAACGTACCATTTATAAAGGAAATGAAAGGACCTCTCTTTCCTTTAACCCTGCATTGTTTCTCTTAACTCTCTGTTTTAGATTCCAATTAGACTGATGTTCAGCCCCTTTTATTCTCCATTAGGCTGGTGTTCAGTCTCTTTTATTCTCTCCGGCCAGAGCCAAACTCAAAGAGACTGTGAATGAGGATAAACCAAGCATGATGTTCGTCCCAAATGGCACCCGATTCCCTAGATAGTGCACTACTTTTGAAAAGGGCCCGTTGTGTAGCGAAGGGAATAGAGTTCAATTTGAGACGACGTAATGGTTGGTTACGGTCACTTCTTCCATTCAACGTTCCAGTATTATGTGTCCCAACAATGAACCCAGTAATGCCTATTACACGCCATTCACAGACAGTCAACAACACGCCAAAATAGAGAAGAGCATTAACTGGTCCTGCAAAACCCTGCGAAAAGGGCACACAAGGTGGAGATGGACAGATAAGGAATAGATGGATGAGGCATAGACAGACAGATAAGGCGTACACGGATGAGGTACAGACAGACCGATGAGGTACAGACAGTTACATGAGGTGTAGACAGATGAGGTCGAGACAGACAGATAAGTTATAGCCGTGTTGAAACTCAACAAATTCCTCTCAGTAATACGATTTACAATCAAAAGTCATCAACGTAAATAGCAGTTGGTTATGTCGATTTAATCAGTTGCACGGGAGCAAGTCAACAGCACGTCAGAATCAGAAGATACACTAACTGCAGGATGGGTTGCTCCAAGTCTTATGGTTCCAGGGGCCTTATATACTCTTGACCAAAAGGTTGATTCTTTGTTACAAAAGGTGTAAAAACACAGGAGAACAGGCGCCAAATTCTAATGCCATCTTCCTTTGTTTTCTTCAACAATGAAACAAAGAAACTGGCACTCCCACATTTACATTTATTCAATTAGTTTCACCCAAAACTAAACTCTTGGTCTCAACTATCTCTTAATATCCAGGAGAACATTTACAGGTAACAAAATATCAATTACAATATACTCAAGATTACACCCTTGATCATTTCAGTCAATGCAGGCTAGGTTAGCACACTCATTTCTTACAGTTGATTGGGATAATTCATTAACAGGATAGTAAATAACTCAATGCAATCAATGGACTCTCAATGCAATCTCTCAATGCAATCAATGGACAGTACATGATAACATCAATCAAGGCGTACAATGTGAAATGACATACCCCTTGATTAGGCTTTTGTAAGAATGGGGGGTATGAGACACCCCAAAATCATTATCTTAACAGCCGGATGAGGCAGAGGCAAACGGATGAGGTACAGACAGATAAAGTGGAGGCGGACGCATGACGTAGGCTGTGTTATACCTGTGTTATAGTGCTTGGTGCAGTACCGAAGGTCTTTCTCCTCTTTGAGTATAAACTGAGGTAAAGTCAGGCCGTCTGCAACCTGCACGGCTCCCTTCTCGTCCCACTCGAATATGAGATCGTTCATCGTGTAGCCGACTGGAAGGGATCAGGTGGAAAAGTATGACCGTTAGCGCGGCATTACCGCAGCGTTCCTGTCGCAGAGTTACTGATACGACATTCAGGCACCAAATATCAATATTGACAATCTGGTGTGATCAAGGTTCATGGTGCCTTGATCAACCCACTCTACCGTACTCCCACAGTAGCAAAACATTTTGTTTTCCTTCTTCGCACCTGAGAACAATAAAGTACGGTAAAAAAAATCCATAATTTCCAATAAGAGGACGTGGGGGTGGTGAGGGCTGGTTCAGGGGGGGTTGGTCCCCTCCCCCTTTTGCTTCTCTGAGTCTGTTCTCTGCAGCCGGAGAGAGACGACGTAAATCACTGGATCTTTCATCGTGCTGTCCACCAGGCAAGGGACACATCCATCTCTCCAACACTAAATAAATACTTCCCTGTGCGTGTGTGGGTGCCTATTCACGCTTGTGCACGTGCGTGCGTGCGCGTATGAGCGTGTGCGTGTGATAACTGTGTTCCTAAAGGACAACGGTATACTCACAACTCTCCAATTGCATTATGCAGGTCTGGACGTCCATGGGAAAGTTCTTCAAGTCCATAGGACAGGCCAGAACCAATGTTATTCTGTTCACACAGAACAGAACAGAACAGAACAAAACAGAACCGCACAGAACAGAAAAGAACAGACACGCCAAAATCAGTGCCGTAATGTTTTCACGTTTACATAGAGTAGGGTAGAGTAGAACAGAGTTTAAATGAACAGAGCATATAGGAATAACGGTAGAGATTAGCGTAGAGCAAAATAAGGTAGAGCAGATTTGAACTGAATAGAGCAAAACAGAGAAGAGCAGAGTAGAGTAGATTAGAGTGTAGTAGAACGGTGTACAGTAGAGTAGATTAGAGTGGAGTAGAACGGTGTACAGTAGAGTAGATTAGAGTGGAGTAGAACGGTGTACAGTAGAGTAGATTAGAGTGGAGTAGAACGGTGTACAGTAGAGTAGATTAGAGTGGAGTAGAACGGTGTAGAGTAGAGTAGAACAGAGTAGGGTGGAGTAGCGTAGAGTAGAACATAACTATACAACACATCAGGACAGATCGCATTCAGTGTTTGTTCAGTTCACACAGCATCCACCATTAAATTGGGTAGCTAAGAATGTTTATGACACTTTACCTGCAACTTAATCTGCAATTCTAAAGCTTTACGCATGTCCTAGCCTATAATGCTGTAAGGTAAGGTTTATATAATGTCTGTAGAAGGTTTAGGCTTTTGTTCAGCAGCATGGTGTTGGAGAGAGCGACATGTTAATACGTTACTATAATGGCAGCCATCTTGACTTTCATGATTCACAGTAATGGATAGGGTTTCATTCCACACTTCAGGCGTTCATCCCGCCATGACAAATATGTGCCCGCTAGCCATGCATGTGCACCTCATCCACAAAACAAACGGCCTGCATTCATGTACACTGTACATGTTATTTTTCATACCATACAAAAACATGTCTTTAACAGAAGCAGCCATTCATGCATCAACTTCGACACCTGCAAAACATATTACTGTCAACCTTTAAATAGGTAGGCAATGGGCATCGGATGCATCGCATTCATCGTTAATGACTTATACCGCGGTGCGATGGCATCACATCTGCATGACAGAGGTTATTTACAAGGTTTTTTCAATCAGAAAGTTCACTGAGGCAGGTTCTATTTAATGCAGGTTCAGGGTTAGATCAAAGCTATCTAAAGGGGTTCATTTGATCGTGTCAAGGTAAGAAATGAGAAGGCCTCTTCTAACTGCCTTCCCACAGCTGTTTATACGGATCCAATTCCCTGGTGCCTGTCCAGGAGTTGAGTACTAGGCTTGATAACAGATCAAATATACGGCAAGATGCCTGCATTTAAAACAGATTGCTTTTGTTGTTGTGTGGATGTTAATATATTTATTCTTCCCAACCTAAGCTACAGCAATATAGAAGCAAAGCAGAGCGTATCATCTGTCAGCCATAGGCCTAGCACCGGCTAGACATGAACAACAAAAGACCAAGATAAAACAAACAAAATAAGGATAGCATACATACCGAATACTATACAACACATTCCCATTTTTAGAAATCCTTAGTAGCTTGTTGTCGGTAGTAACCTCGTGGAAATTGGCACCTTTTTCATTGGCGAAGAACAAATCAGGTTTCCAGATGGAATCCAACATAGACGGATCCAGGTCGAGAGAATCGTCAGGGTATTCACTGTAGGCTAGCCTGGGGTCATTCCACTGTTGCCTCAGGAAGATATTCACTCTGTAGTCCTGGTGAGAGCAAAATCAAATGGCAACCAGTTTATCATGGAAAGGCCAAGCTAGATCAGTGCGTTAGATAGCTTGCCTGACTACCCTGACAGGTTGCTCCAGCCCACCAAGGTTGGTATGTAGCGCATGATGGAGAAGCTGACGAATTCTGAGTCATTTGGCCGTTAGAGCATTTGGTTGCTTGGTTGATTGGATAATGGGTTGCTTGATTGGTTAATTATTTTCTGTGATTAGCCAATTGCTTCACATATCTGGATTGGTTGCCAATTCTTTCAACTTAATAAGTCTGATGCATTTAGATGGATAAAGCTTAGTTAAAAGGACGGGTCCGTGTTGGAGTTTCCCAGGCTTTCCAGGTGTACAATGTTTATGCAAATCTTACCTGTCTGAGTGGCTGGTTCATTGTCTAGCCGGTTCATTGTGCGAATGTCCTTTGGAAAACCAAAATAGACCTTCAACAGGGCTGTGGCATTTAGCCGCGATGTTCTAGCGTAATTGTCAATTATTTCAGAAGACGGGCGTGCAATTCTATCATCGTCTAACGACCATTAAGCTGTCTAGGCTGTAATGTAGCGAGGGACGGCATATCAGTCCACCGAGGGACAGCAGGGGACCTTTTCAATGGCAATCCGCCACAACATTAGAATGACGTGTTCTAGCAATTATCTCACAACACACAGATAGATAATCCTGTTTTCTTATTAAGTGGATTTTTTAAATATTTCTTTTTCATAAAACCAGATTGTTTTACTGGGGGAAAAGGTAGAGTGTAGTCTCGCTATGAATTTTAAATAGGGGCCCCGTTGAAATGACACATTATGCCCCATGGAAGATAGGTAACATCTCATGTTATGACAACACATCCTCAGCTCTTCACGAGCAATACCATGTGAGTTTTAGCAACCGCAGACATGCAGCCATTCAAACCAGTCAACATCTGAGTTTACAAATGATGCCTTTTCCTCTATTTAGTGTAATAGTATTTGACGATGTGATTCGAGGGAAAAGCGAACCCTTTGTGAAGGAATCTATCCATCTGCTACCTCAGTAGTGTAGCACACAGATATTGCAGACCAACAAACAGTGCTAGTTTAACTCAGGGCCTTTTACTAGGGCCTTATACAATACACAGGAGGTCAAACTGCTGGGTGTGTGTGTTGATCCTTACCGCACACCTCTGGCTCAGCGGGTTTCTCGTTATATAGTGTGAATAGAAAAGAGTATAATACATAATATAAATGTTATTTAAATTAAGCATAGTTGTAGTCTTAACATGGTCTTACTCAGCACCTAGGTGACCGACTGCCAGTGTTGACTTCAGAATTACTATTTTGTTTAAGTTCCTGCATTTAAAAACATTTCATTATGGAGCAGAAAGAACAATTAGTAGTTTGATGCTATGTTATCGCATTTTGTCATGAGGCTTGAGAAAAATCTAACTATTTTATGTACATATATATTTTTTAGCAATTCTACAGATTCTGCCTTTATATGGTATAGGTAACCCTGCGAGCCCATTTGGTGATCAGGTACTTAACCCAAACAGATTTCCAAACCTACCTTAAAGTAACATTCTGATTATGAACCATAGAATTCAGTGTTCGATTAGAAAGCAGAGTTGTCACAAATTTCATCAGCAGCAGCTGAAGCCATGAGTGTTCTCTTCCTACTCCATCTTGTTCGGGATCTATCTCTGCTAACTGATTTACGACCGCAGCATATCACACAACACGTAATACGATTCAAGCCCAAGGCAAGACCCACTCTCTTCAAGTTCTCACATAGATGTTTGTAAAGTGAGTTTGATATGTAGTCATTGCCTGATGATGATTTTTGTCCAGAAAATAATACTAACCCTAATAGAACGTCTACAACTATAAATGATAATAAGTGCTTTTCTAACACCCAGGGTGCTAGATGGTGCAACATCCAACACACTCCTGATAACAAACAAACGTCAGGGCTTTAGGATTTATGTCTTAACTCTATTGCCTTTGGAAGCAGGAAATGAAAGAACAGAAAGATAGCTGTGGATCCCACATGTCACCCTATTCCCTACATAAGTGACTTATTTTTACTCAACAAATAGTATGCCATTTGGAACTCCATCTAGGAGAGCTAAGTAAATAGCCTCTCGCTAGTCCCTAGGGCCTAGCAGCTTTAGACCGGTCTGAAGAATAACACAGTGTAGGCCACAAAGGACTTCAGGTTCCAGAAGCCAACTCCCAAATGACACCTTATTCCCTACATAGTGCACTAATTCTGACCACAGCCCAGACGGGCTGCCATTCAGGACACATCCCCAGTCAGATCATTACCGCCTGAGACATTGTTCTCTCCATACCTTCCCCACTATCCCCACTTGCCTTCGTTCAGCCATTTCAGTCGAATTAAGAAGCAGAGAGCGAGAGACAGACAGAGAGCAACAGAGAGAGATACAGACAGAGAGCAACAGAGAGAGAGAGAGAGAGAGAGAGAGAGAGACCTAAAGAGAAAGAGCGAGAGAGGCACTAAACTCTGATGAAACGCATCCGGATCAATTCCACCGGTTGTGGAGTGTAGAGGGAGAAAAGGGGTGGAAAATCCTGCATTTGTTCTGCATGAGGAGGTTGTGCAGTCTGCAGCAGTTTCAGATGCAGCTCTACTGATGCGTCTCACCCAGGGAGACTTGGCATGTAGACCGGAGACTAGACCTTCTCTATCTCCCCTTCCTATCCTCCTGTGCTGTTGGCTGTCTCTATTCTGTGCTGTCTCCGACACCCTTTAATACGCTGTTATCAGGGTCAGAGAAATTAATTGATAACAACGCGTTGTTTGGGTAGGAAGTTCATTGTTTTTGAGTACCATCGCCCGGGAGACATCATGTAATCCTATTATTTCAATGAGTCCTGTGTCCTTGACTGTCCTTGACCGGTACAGGACAGCGTTTTGAAACAGAGCAGACATTCATCAGCTCATACTTTCAGTGCACCTTCCTTCGAGCAACACATCTTTCACCACTCCACTAGGAGCTAGCGACCTAAATCACAACTATCATATCTGCTTTGGTGTTGGAATACACGGTCTATTGTCCTCCTTTACCTCAGCTGTGACTGGATACATACTTTTTTAACAAAACGGTGATGATTTTAGTGTCTAGATTTTATATTACTAACATCCTAAATACTTATTTTATTTTCCCAAATTAGTTTGAATATGAACACCTTAAAGCCCCTGTCATCTGAAGGCATGTTTTTTTTATGCGCAGTGATGACTTAAATATGAATTGTTTTTGAATCGAGAGGAAGTTCAATGAGGCAGATAAATATTATTCTAAATATTTAAGCGAGGAGGCACTGCTTATACTTCAAAATAAAAAATGTTGTCACAGTGCATGTTAAAGCTCTTATTACTTCTGTTAACCTTTGGGCATTGCTGGGAAAGTACATTTGCTGTTAAAAACAAAAGTGTAATATATAAAATATATATATATATAATAAAAAAGAAATACATCTAACCTATACATGAACCTTTATTTACATTCAAAGGCAAAGGTATTTGAACTCACCATCGTTGTTTCAGCAATGGATCCGAAACTGTTAATAAAAATGTTGCATGTTACGTTTACAGGGGGACCTGTGAAAGAATGAAAGAAAAATAATATTACTGTGAAGAAAAAAATACAATAGAAAATTTACATTTACAGTATTACAGAAAAATCCTCCTTACCCACTGAAAAAGAAATAGTAAGTACACCATTTGTGATATTGACATATTTACTATATTACATAATAATGCTTTTATCCAAAGCAACTTACGAATGGTCCCAAGAATCTTGCTATGCTTTACCAACTGTATTGACCTACATAGGGCCATGACAAAATTCCCCATAAGGCTTTGTGAAACTGTCCACAGAAGTACTACAATATTACTCTACGTTTCATTTTGACCCAAGGAGTTTGAGAATGTCCCTGCCAAAGAAACCCAATAAGCTCTCCTGAGACTCTTCAAGGTTGTTTCCAGACGACGGCGTCGAGGTTAGAACAAATAGCACAGGGTTAAAGTGAGGTTCCATTGAAGGCCATATTTCCTGCTTGTACAAACATAAATGCGATTACCCAGTGCCCGGTGACAAGGGTTGACTTTCAATGAGCTCAGGTATAAGGGACAGCAATGGGACCAAATCTAATCCTCATCCTTCCCCTCAGAAAATGAGTGACATTAGCTTCAAGCGGTAAATCATATTGAGCACCAATTCCGGGAAAACCCCTCGTCATCGCCGGTCCCTTCTAGATAAAGCTATAAAGCCAAGGATGTCGTCAAGTAAAGGCTTCTAGTTACTGATGATATGTAAGGCTCATATCAAAACATGAAACAATACATGGAAAGTAAGGTACTGTCATGAGCATTGTTTAAGTGTAAGTCCACGCAGACATAGAGTGTCATAGCAAAACTTCATTTATAGCGAACATTTACTGTGAGGTTGCATCCTACACGTTTTAACACAAACAACCTCCATGTTTAATGTTTTGCTTCCTCCAATGCAGATGCCTGGTGGCTACAACCAACTGAAGACTGAATTATTCTGATGGCCAATTATTCTCCCTGTCACCATCTCACAGCTGCTGCAGGCACTGGGGAGGTAAGTAGTACACACACACACACACACACACACAACCACACACTTTGTTCTTTGCTAACCCACAAAATACATCACAAGATATGGAGCCGTAAAAAAAGAGTATCATCCCATTTTTGCCCGGAGCAAATATCTTGTGCTTGAAATCTAATTACACTAATTTCAATACAGTAAGCAGTAATCACAGACTAACAAATATTCTAAAAATATATTATCATGAAGAAAAAAACTTTCGATTCTTCAAATAATTTGAAGGTTAATAATATAGGATGAAAGCTTGTGACAGAAGGCCTATCATCAAAAATGTAATTAAAAAAAGACATTTCAAAACATTTTATAGTGTCGTTGACATTCCTTCTTGCAGTGTGTAGTGATGCAAAGGTTTGGAAAATCGAATGTCCTCTATATCTCTCTCTCTTTCTCTCCACCTCTGCAGTTCATTTCATAGCCCTCCAATGAGCAGCGTGGAGAGGGTGAAAAAAGACAGCTCATTAACCGTCAAGACAGTGTGTGACTCATGCTGTAACAGCTAAAGTATTTGCTTTACCATGTTTACGCCAAATGGTCTGGGCACAGCAAACAAAGCAGCAGTCAAAGAAGAACATAAAATACTGCAGAGACATACAGATAGACAGATGTAGACCCAGAGTGAGAGACGGAGGGACACAGATAGACAGAGTGAGAGAGAGAAACAGAGAGATGTAGGACGTGTCTTAGTCGCTCTGTTTTGCTGCTGAGGTGAGGTGTATGTCCATCCAAATCAATTCCGTGCTTCTTTACCCCTTACCTTCACTTTCATTAAAAACGAGTGACAGCAGCAATAAACCAGTATGAATTAAATGCTTCGCTACATCCCTCCTTGCCCTGCTAAGCGATGACCATGGCCGTAGCTATCAAAATGCCACAGACTGCACCAATGCTGAAATCTGAAACTGCCTCAGAAACAAAATGTGATTAACCAGGTAAGATGAACGAGGGCAGTACAATGACTAAAAAGTCAAGCCTTTTAAAGCAGGACAATTTCCGCTGTCGGAATAACGACCAAGTGTATGTGACACAAACGTTGCTAGCGGTGCGTGCCACAGGGACCTATCCTAAACCACAATACCAAGATTACTCATCAACACAGTATTTACTAATTAACACTGCAAAACCATCAGCCTGCAGTACTCTCATCACAAGTTTACAGTAAGTGATAGGTAACTGCAAAGTGGGGTGTAATGAAGATCTGTAAATCATGGAGCTCTGCAGTCTTTCGTAGCTCTGCGGTGGTCCAGTATAGCAGGAGCCTACAGATGTCGCGCTGGTGAGAATTTCTCCGTATAGGTGAAGCATCAGCCCATTGGCGGTTGTAGAACACACCCACCATGGGGATTCCTGTTCCCCCATCATGCTCTTTGCTTCACGTACGAGTTGCAATTCTACATCCAATGTGCACAGATTGTTTCAAATAAATGGCCCCTTGGTTCCACAGAGGCAGGCTCATATTTATTTACATCTAAAACAACGAGTACTTAACTAGAGCGATAGAGCGACAGCGGGGGGGGGGGGGG
>JACXGI010001954.1:0-18784 GCA_016801175.1 Esox masquinongy | reverse complement strand
AAGAGAGAAATAGTGAGAAAAAGACAGAGAAGGATGACAGAGAAAAAGATACATAAAGATAGATAGAAAGAGAAACGCGGAAAGAGAGAGACAGAACATAACATGAGAAAGACACAACATCATGAGTAGGGACAAAACCAGGAAGCCAGCAATGGTTAATAAACGGCAGCAAGGACTGCATTCACACATGTTTCATTACGTCTAGCAAAACTCTTTCAAAAAGCAAAGTGACACAGGTTGATTGTGAAAAGCATTTGCTTACGCTGATTCATCACCGTAATACGGTGCGGCAGGCTTTAAAAGGGAAGCTGGCCGAGCGTTAGAGCAGAGCAGGGAGGACTGAACGACTGACTGACTGACGGGTGCATCGAAAAAAGCAGCGGCAAGCCAGGGTGTTGATGTGTGATTTGGTGGAATCCGCGCTGCCTCACGGTTGTCGGCCGTGCTGCTCCACATTGTGACTGATGAGGAGGGACAAGGTTAAAGCGGAGACCGGAGTCACAGCTGTACTTCCGCCCCGCTATTCATCAGCGAAGAGCAGGCAGAGCAGGCGGCCCCGGGAGATCACACCAGCCCCACCCTTCATAGAGTTCTGTCTAGGGTCTAGTAGTTTAGTGCACTGCTTCGGACAAGGGCACATAGACCCCAGCCGTCTCTAGTCAAAACCAGGGCCTTATAACTGGAATGGGTCTCAATTAATCTCAGTAAACCTGGAACTAAAGCCTCACGGAATTGGTCAGATGCCTGATTAAGTTCTGGGTCTTTTTGCGTTGAAAAGAGAGTTTGAAACCAGAACAAAGTACTCTGTCCCCTCTCTCTTTACAAGGTCCAAATGCCCCCCCGTGATGTTCTAAAGACACTACCACCTGCAAAATGGTGATTGTCGATAAGCAGCTGGTTTGTTAAGCCATGCGTGTGTTTTCGTTCATGTAGTCTGTCCACGAGAGATTACGACAAGTTGACCTTTACGATTCAAGCGAAGCCCTGAGCTTATCCTGTCCTCACACTACTGAAGAGCTGCTCTTCAAGATTTGGGAGCACAGATGAGTCGGGAGTTGTGAGCGGGGCAATTTGTTTCGGTTACAACATTGATCTGTAAACGTAAAAACAACGTGTTAGGAAGGGGGGGGGCAGGTGCGAGTGGGTAGCAGATCAAATAAGTACTCAGGCTACCTTAACCTTCAAAGTCATTGTTAGCAAACGAACATTAAGTGGAATGAATTTTTATAAAAACCAAAAAGAGGAAACTAGTGGATTACACACGTGATGTCCCGAATGTGTCGGAAAGGATATTTCCATTCTTTTCCATTCCAATAGAGAACCTACTAAATCAATTGAAAGGGTTCCCCACAGTCCCAGTAATGATCAGTGTAATTTCCTCTCATGCCGGCACATTCGTAGCTTCAGGCAATTCCCTGCTTTTCTCTCCCTCTTTTTCACTGTTGCTGTGCCACCCCATTAGCAGAGACAGTGGTTACTTAAGGAGGTGTGCTGTGTTCCCTTACTTAGAAAGAAAACTGTATCTGCAGCGTTGGATTTCTATGAAGAATATAGCTCTTTGTGTTAATATAAAAAAAATCCCTTTTTGGGTCTAAACTTCATAAAAGAATATGCCATCAAATTCTATAAAAGCACTGTATCTTTCTAGTTCTAACATCCCATGGTGTTTATTTCATAAACCCTGCAGGATTATCTCAGCTCCGACAAAACATTCATCTTAGTCTTTTTACACAATTTCCTAACTACGAGCTGCCCTGCCAGTCTGCTTATTTCTTGAATGTGATTAATGTGCGTGGCTGGCAGAAGATAGCAGAACTGCTTGAATGAGTGAGCTTACAGCTCAGACTACAATACGTTGTCGACCTGACAGCCGTGACTAACCTCTGAATCTCCCGTTGTTCCATCCCATTAGAACAGGCCTCTCGCTACACCCTAGTCATACAATTAACATAATACATTACGCAAAGTAATGTTTTTTCCTGAATATGCAAATGCACGTCACACTGGAATTATGTTAGTGTTTTTCAAGCATGGGTTAGTCTGTTTTCCTTCGAGTTCAAGCAACATATCCTACCTATTTAGACACACTCGCATGAAATCTGCTGTTGTGTTTGTTTTATTCGTGTTCTTGCCTGAGCTTTTCCTGTCCTATGGTAAGCAGTTTCTCTGGGCAGGGCAGTATAACTTCACTGGAGGCTTTCATCCCAACAGCGTAAAATGCACACAAGACTGGTTTTATGCATTAAGATAACTTGTGTAGTGGGCTAGCGGAAGAAGGGTTGTACAGGAAACGAAAGCCAGACCAAACAAACGGGACAAATAATAAGTCTCTCACAATGTTGTCATTGTGAACTGACACGTCGGCTCAAAAGCAACCTTCTATAAAATCACACAAAGACTCTGAATATGAAATATTAGTGCAATGTTTTTGTTGTTTTTTTGTTGTTGCAGTGAGCACTGTGAGCAAGGTGAGCATATTGAAAATACGTTATAAATGCAGATGTAGTTTTGCAACTCTAGCAGGCTGAATAATGCATGCTCCGTCACAGCAAACACTCCTGGATTCAGTACTGCATATACTGAGATATGATACTCATGGAAATCACATTTTATAGACCTGGAAAAGGCAAAGTAGAGGGAATTCATAGGCCAAAACATCTTATAAGTAAAACATGGACACAGAATAGTAGTCCCATAGTAGTAGAAATATTTACAAGTATCATAGCGTGTATCTTAAATAGAACCAAATTCCTTCAATTATCTTCAGAAACCATGCTTATCTCAGTGTATGGTATGGGAATTGGTTGTTTGTGTGAGTTGTTCCACATGCAGAAAATTGCATTCATATTGTAGTCATTTTGTCATTATAGACCCTCACAATTACGGAATTGTGAGGGATTTTTTTATAAATAAATACCTTTTTTAATACCATAAGGTGACATAATATGCCAATTATACCACCTCAGATAAGGATGTACTGAAAATAATGGTAGAATTATTCCTAAAGCAAAACATACTGTACAATAGAGGAACTTTCATAAAATATGAAGAGTTCTTTTAACCACTTTTGGAATTGCCACTTTGGTGAATTTGGAGGGTTGCAACAACAGTAATTTAATAATGTCATAGAGCAACAATAAGGTATCCTCATGGCTCTTTATGTATGTTTCTATGTAGGGAAAGATCACGCTGAAAATGATCCAAACATATTTACCAACACACTACCTCAACCACCAAACAAACATTCAGGATAGAGAGATGGTGTTAAAGTCTTTACAGGAATGTAGCCAGCTTTAAACAATAAAATAATAAATTAACTGCATTTCATTTTAGCCACATCAAGTAAATATTGTTAGGATTTTTGAACATTGTTGCAGCTTAATTCCTTCTTCATAGACTTGAAAGTTTGTTTTAAGATTGTAAAAGTGCTAAAACGGGGTACCTTTTAAATGGTGTTAAATGTTTAATATGTGTAAATGACTTAATTTGTGCTGCAATTAGAAACACATGCAATTAGAATTCTGTTTTTCATTTCTAGTAACTGGTGTTTTGCCCAATCATATCTTACCTTCTCAACAATAATTGGTTTGTCTGTGTAAAAGTATACTTTACTGTGATCAATTACATGAGAATCAACAAATTGAATTAAGGAAAATTTGGTAAAGCTAGCATAAAATATGAAGAGGTAATGTAAGTGATTATTATTAATTTTTGAACTACACTGTGTTTGCTCTATAAGCCTTTACTATAAAGTTATATTCTGGTTCTGCTTGGCTACATTCCTGTTGCATCTCACTGTGTCTCGGTGGCTACTCCTACCTTTAAAATTAGGTCTGATTCTTGCATCGTAACCCGAAACTTTGCCCATGAGTTTGTCCAAGAACTCCGAGGGGGGCATTGGGGTGGCAGCTTTTCGAGCTGCAGCTTCTTTAGAGGCTGCCAAGCTAGAAAGAGAAGAAAGAAAACAGAGAAAGAGAGAGAGGGAGGGAGAGGAAGATGGGTGCACAACTGAGATTTGAATGGTGAGTAGTCATACATAGCAGTACTTTGAGGGTAATCCAATCCAACAAGTTCTTTCTGTTAAGATGCAATTACTGACTCCTCCCACCTTGTATATTTGCCATATTCTGTCCATCTACAGTATTTAAGGGGCACTACATTATTTGCTTTATGCGCTGTCTTGACTAATACAATTAGCTCTACGTATTTTACTAACTTTGAAGTAAACGTTTTATTCACTTCTTGATACTGGATGTCGAGAACTATAAATAATATGAATTGACATTTGCGCATTTGACTCCTTTGGATCATAGTCTACATTACAGCATATTTGTCAGGTTCATAGGATAATTTCTACACACCGTCTAAATTCCTTTTTTTCTTTCCCAAAATCCATCAACAAAGGGGAAGCAACAAAAACCCAGCATAACAACAAGGTTCCCAGATACCTGGATCCTCGTAAATACAACCCCGTTTACAGAAAAGCTGGGACACTGGTTAAAATGTAAATAAAAACAGAATACAATGATATGCAAATCATTTAAAACCCAACATTCAATTGAAAACAGTACGAAGACAACATTTCAAATGTTGAAACTGAGACATTTTATTGTTTCTTGAAAAATATACGCCCACTTTGAATTTGATGCCAGCAACAAGTTTCAAAAAAGTTGGCAACAAAAGACTAGAAAGGTTTAGTGATGCTAAAAGGCTAGTGGAATATCACTGGTGGAATATCACACAACAAATTAGGTAAATTGGCAACAGGTCAGAAACATGATTTGGTATAAAAAGATAATTCCAGAGGGAATGGGTCTGACAGAAGTCAGGACAGGGGGTTCACCACTCTGTGAAAGACTGTGGGGGCAAATAGTGCAACAATTTAAGAATAATATTTCTCAACGTATCATTAAAGAGAAAATCTCTGCATGCAAGGGACAAGTCCGAAAACCAATATTGGATGGCCATGATCTTCAGGCCCTCAGGTGTGACCGCATTAAAAACCGACACAAATCTGTAGTGGACATTACTGGATGGGCTCAAGAACACTTCCGCAAACCATTGTTTGTGAACTCAGTATGTCGCTGCATCCACAAATGCAAGTTAAAACTCTACCATGCAAAAAAATACATATATAAACAAGATCCAGAACCGCCGCCACCTTCTTTGGGCCCAAGCTCGTTTAGGATGGACTGAGGCAATGTGGAAAACTGTGCTGTGGACTGACAAATCAACATTTGAAATTATTTTTGGGAATAATGGATGCCGTTTACTCCGGACTAAAGAGGAGAGCGACCATCCGGCTTGTTATCAGTGCACAGTTCAAAAGCCAGCATCTGTGATGGTATGGGGCTGCATTAGTGCACATGGCATGGGTGACTTGCACATCTGTGAAGGCACCATTAATGCTGAACAATATATACAGGTATTGGAGCAACATATGCTGCTATCCAGATTGTCTTTTTCAGGGAAGGCCTTGCTTATTTCAGCAAGACAATGCCAAACCACATTCTGCACGTATCACAACAATGGCTCTGTAGTAAGAGCCCAGGTGCTAAACTGGCCTGCCTGCAGTCCAGACCTGTCACCCTTTGAAAACATTTGGCGCATTATGAAACGAAAAACACAACAAAGGAGACCCTGAACTGTTGAGCATCTTAAATCCTATATCAAGCTAGGCTGGGAATACACTTCACTTTAAAAACTACAGCAATTGGTCTCCTCAGTTCCGAAACGCTTACAGTGTATTGTTAAAATAAGAGGTGATGCAACACAATGGTAAACATGCCCCTTTCTCAACTTTTTTGAAACGTGTTGCTGGCATCAAATTCAAAATGGCCATGTATTTTCCATGAAGTGTCATAAAACCACCAAATGAGGCTTGCGTTTACATAAATGTGATGATTAACCCCAACCAGGAAATACCATATTTGGTTCTGTCAGCTTGTTATTTATTCCTGAACATATTCACCAACCGGCCCTGCCAGTGAGCTAATGAAGACGGTGCGTCCGCTGATCACACATGGAAAGGACACGGCCGTCCGTCCAGCGACCAGCCTGACTGGGCCCGGGTCACCCCAACTGTCAAGTCATCGGTCAGGCTGTCACATGGGCCAACACATACTACCCCAGAGGCTGCTGCCGCTGCTGGGCTCAGCCGAGCACCCCCCCGCCACCCCCCAACCCCACCCCCCCGGAAGTACTGGCCTCATGCGTCAGACTTCGGAGGACTCACTCCTAGCCGGGCGTCTACAGTAGCACTCTACGAAGCACTTCTTTTCAGTGCGTTATCGCCGGGTGTATATTACTCTTGCTCCGGAGTGCTCTGTTTGTATTGGGGGGGGGGGGCTGTGGTTACTTTCTGTCAACTACGGTTTCATTTGTAGTTATGCTGTTGTGTTGCTTGTGGAAACGTGGCGTCTGAAGCCAAATATGTTTGCTAAACCATAGTAAAAACCAAACAAAATGACTGGAAAATGTTGATATCTGTTGACACGATCGGTGGTGCGGTAGTCTTTTTCCACAACATTAGGTGACGGTAGAGATAACCAACAGTATGGTTCAACTGATGCCCTGAAGCCCCAAAGCTTTATCCAGACTGGACCATTTCTGCCAAGTCTGCCTAATTACTGTGTATCTTCCAAAATACGTCGACATTATGTTTAATTGATGGAAGGTCCAAAGATCCAGTTTTATAATAAATATATATATATATAACTGTCCATGAATTTTAATTCATACCCTTATCGGTAACTCATCTTATAATCGTAGAATACTAGGACTCTTATATTTCTACAAACACTGAGCATGAGGCACAGTGTATCAAGGATTATTTTAATGAATTACAACATAACAGTGGTATCCTATCATAATCACATAAACTCAATAGTGGGCTGTGACCGCGAGGTTAGTACTAGGAATCGAGCGTTGCATTACAGACAATGTCATAATCTTAATGCTATGTTCAAAATTGTTTCAATTTAGGATTGAATGAACATGCTTGAATGGACCACACAATCAGATTAGTCATGGGGAGATTAAACTGTGTCCTACCACAGATAATTGCCTTTGACTACAAGCATGGGCCCATGCTGTGGGCCACGAGGAATCTGTTTGACAGTGTGAAATTAGGGAACCGACACACTCATTCTTCCTGCATTATTAGGCCCTTTGGTATTGAGGGAAACTAATCTATGAGGAATGAACACCCTCTATCGCACCACTATTCACATCATCAGTGGGCTATAATCCGACATGACCACATCAATCTGATTCTGAACCTACGTTATCAACAATCGTACATCACTTAGGGCCTTTGGGGTCGAACGTAATCTAGGAACGCACGTTCGTTTCACAGAAACCCCCCTGAAATGTGTGGCCTGCGCCACTGTGCGTCATCAAAAAGGCCATGTACGATTTCCTTCTGTCCATCTGGCTTTGTACTGTCCCAAGAGACTTGTTCCGGCATTTTCTACGATCAAAGTTTAGATTTGTTTAAATTATTTTGGATCAATGCTGGCTCGGCCCGAGCTACGGCCGACTGTGGCGAGCCGTGTCCGCGTGGACGGTGCTGAGGCGGCAGGAAAAACAGCTGACTCCCACCACCAGAGAGAAAGACATGCAAACAACCCCCGGTCCCTGAGACCAGCATACTTTAATGTGAAGCACCAATCATTAGCCCTAAGTGTACCTCATTATGTTCTTAAAGCCTCTGAAGACCACAATCCTAATTGATCTCATTCTGGCATTTTGTAACAGCCTTTGAAATCAAAGCCCCCTTTTCACTCCCGGTCGCTGTTCTGCTGTTCAAGCAGTCATCATAACTTCAGTTAATAAACCAACATCCATATAAAAAAAAATGACACGAAAAAAACCCTAAAACATTAAGGAAAGCTAATGAGAAACGTGTGTGGCATGTGGTACATTTATCTTCACGGATATTATTCAGTTGGACAGCAAAATCATTATAAATCCAAAAATAAACATGAGATGAAATTTATGCTCTGTACAATGAGCATGCAGAGCTAGAATAGGTAAAACACTGATTCAGTTTGGATGTCCATACCTGAGTTACCAGGTATGAAACAACATATTGGACACAATATGCTTTTGTCCTCGTATGCTGGTGTGGACATAGGAAGGTAGACAGTGTCTGTAAGTTTCCAGGGAATACAGACATGAATTCCTACATATCTTGCTATATGACTGAGAGGAATGAGAGGTCAGGGCATTGATGATAAGCTCTGTTATTTATAGTTCAATCTGACTTTGTCCATTTTAATCAATAAGGCATTACCATACATCAAGCTTTGGAAATGAACCTGACAAAAATTTTGATTGTAGGGGATTCCTAGAGAACTCTACCATGGCGGTCCATTGTTTTTGATTAGAGGCTTCCAGATATATACCATGTATACATCTGACAGTGACAACATGTTATTTACACTCTATAAATGTAGTGAGGCCGATCTGACCTGGAATCAAGTGACTGCCAGGTCCACCGCTAACAGAAATTTACTGGCTTGCTTAAAAGAATGGTTTGCGTGAATCGAATTCTTTGAAGACAATCAAATCTGTGCTAACAGTTGATTTTAAAGAGCTAATTTTGTAACTGGTTGGAAAAACCACACGGTGAGTTGACAGTGTATGCAACTGCCTTTTACAGTTCAAGGCCAACCCAAGGTTATGTTTCATAGGCCTATGGGTAGGTGATACTCATGGTGTTACATGAGATAATCACCAAGATAATCACAGATGAGCTACAGTGTATGGAATACAGCACCCAGAGAAAACAATTCACATTCACAAAACACTTTTTTGCCTAAACAAATAATGACATACTACAATATTTCAATGAAACTACAATTTGTGTATTGATGAATAGGCTATTCGAATGAGTTCAAAACAAATTCACTTGTCACTGTTTAGTGTGACTAAATATGCTGTAAAAAACAAGACAATAAAACATGACAAAACACACCATATTTACATTTGACACTTGAGAGTACCTTGACTTATTTTTGTTTATTTGTTATAGACTAAATTTAGTGTTAGGCATTTAATTTGATTTAAACCAGTGAATATTTATTCCAGAGAGAATATGTGTGACCACATTTGCCGCATACATATGCCCCAGTTATTGTCTATGACTCCTGTTAGTACATGAGGGCCACATGTTCACTTCCACACATTACATTGTGCTGTGTTATCTTGCAGAAAATAGTGAATATCCTGTATATTATAGACTATACTGTGCTTAATGTGCAATGTACAATGTGTATGGTGTAATATGGCATGTAATATGAAGTGTTTCAAGTCTGGGAACGCTTCATTTCCTCCCATTGTTTACATAGCTCGTGTCAAAAGGGTAGGGAATACCTTGTTGTTCGTTGTGACTGAATGAGCACCAGTATTCCCAGATGTTTAGCCAATGAACATAGGCTGACATAAGCAATGATTAGTCAATTACATGCTTTCACTAGCTGCGTTAAATGCATGCCTTAACTGACTGTCATTCAAAAGTAGCATGCAACCTTTCATAAGGGACTCTAACCACCTACGTTAATAGAAATTACTAAATAAATGTGTAATTTGAAAGAGAATACATTTTCAGCATGTGATGTATATAATGTGCATTCATCAGGCTGTCTCGACATTGACAAAGTAATCAATGCCTGGTAATAAGTCTGCATTTGAAAGGAGGTCTGGGGATCTAGGTTGAGACTGGGAAAGAGATATCAATTAAGCAGAAATGCAGAGTTCAGCAGTGGGAGCTGAGGCTGCAATATCCTGATTCTACTTCATTAACTAAACACCCTGACCGGAATGCTAAATAACCATTCCGTTTCTACGAGGAATCTAAGAGGATGCCAGTGGAATACAGAATCAAACACAAATAAGTAAAAAGATTATTTTTTGGATTCTATGACGTGGAACGTAAGGATGATTAAGCATGCCGTTTTCCAGAGCATACAAAGAAAAAGGACCCTTGGGTTTGGGACACATTTTGTAAAATAATAAAATACCTGCCTCCTCTCCAGTGTCAACATTTAGGAAATCCTTGTTCACATTTCCAGAGAATGACACACTTTATATGAGGCACAAGAGCTGTTAGTCGATCAATTCATGTAAAGACCATGATGTCAACGTTAGAATATCAAAACATGCCAGGTTACTGGAAGAAAGCAAAACATTAATAATCCAGCATATTAACATGTAACATTCTGTTAAATAGTCTTAAGAAAACAACAGCATGATTTTTCTTTTTAATTCACAATATTTCAGTGGAAAATAATTAGCCACTGCCTACATATTGCGATCTGACACCAGGAGAGAACAAAGAGACAAAAACACGCTCCCATGTTCACGGGGTTGGTAATGGACAGGCCTACGCACCACCATCACCAAAACAGTCTCTAACGTATACCTAAGGGTGTGTGAGAGCGTGTGCCAAGTTACTTTACTTTGACTTGCCTGTTGATAATATACGCCTCTTCAGAGCCTATATTACTTAGCATTGGTTGACCGCTAGTGTTCGCTGTTAGTACTCTGTCTTTCTCTCACGCACACACGCACACATACACACCTGAATTCAATGCAGTGTGTGACTTAATGCAACTCATTGTAGAGGAATAATTACAAAAATATATAATAAATCCAACGCAGCTCAGACAAGTATGTAGTTACACGTAATCAATTCACTGCGTCGGTTTCTATCTATTCAGACTTTTGTCCATGCATGTAAGCTATGGTAGAATACATTTGGAGACCACCCTGCATTCCACAAGAGGGATAAAATACCATTTCACACATCAATTATGCACCATAAAGTCGATTAACATTGTTGCTTACCTGAAAAAGACTATTGTTTCCCACAGATAAATCCCGAGAGCGTTTATTCGGTACATTTTTGCCGGTCTCATTCGGGCTATCTACAGCTCCGGGAGCACCGATAGAGTAGAATTCCAATTCCTTGAATGATTTTGGACCTCCAAGGTGAGCAATTCTTCTATTGCTTCTTTCAGATTCCAGAGTCACAAGAAAACCACAAGATTTTCATAATCGCCCAAACCATGCAATCCTTTTTCCTCGGATAACCCCAAAACCAGTACTTTTTTTTCAGGACCACGGACAGCGAAAGACGCGGTTTGCGGAATATCACTCAGCTCAGGTTAGTTGGTGCTGCTTTGTGGGTACGATATCACAGATACTTCGACGTTTATTCTATGCGATCCATAACGGCAATAAGGTTTTTGTTGCAAGGGGAATTTGTGATTTTGAACATGCCTCCTTCAGTGATAAATTCAGCAATGTATGTGCTCTGCGTCTCAATGAATGTCTCAATCTCAGGAGATTTTTAACTACGTGGTTGAATATCCCTTACCCCTAGAACAGTAGAGGAATTCCACAGTTGTTACACGAAATATATACATACGTAGTCAGTGTTTTTTTCTTCACGCTTTCTCTTATATGCATCCCAAAAACAGAGGTGTTGCTTTCAAGCCACACGTAGTTGTAGGTACCCTGGGGGTGCTGACTGATGTTTTTCTGCAGGTACTCGCTGTCTCTACGTAGCTGACTCCCAGGGGTGAGTTGTAACTGCTGCAGAGAGCGACTTCCATTGTCGGGTCAAGTTCGGAACTCACAAATCGTTGTCGGTTTCTTGCATTTAGATTCCTCGTAATAATAACAAAATGAGTGAAATCGGGATGCGACTAGCCTCTCCTTCCATTGCCTCCCATAGGCCAACGCTCACGTTCAGAGAGAGCCCCGCTGTATTTCTTGCTGCAGTCATTTACTAAACTCAAAAAGCACCTCACCTTTGAACACACGCCCACATGCCGTTGCCATTGGTCTGCATGTTGCTCTAACTTGTAGTTAGGCTACCCCCCGGATTGGAGAGAAGTGTTGTCATTTGGAGATTTTTAATGTTCCGCGCATTGCTATTTAGGGTAATACAGAAATAAATAATAGTCCATGATTTGTCATATGTTAGTATTTTGTATTTATTTGTACTCCTTTCAGTCCATAGTCGACCATTTGCAAAAAAAAAACTTCAAAACTGATTGATATTTTAAAAATATTAATTAAACTAATTATGTATAATTATGTATTTATTTCTGGGACCCTAGTACATAGGCAATACATATTGTCACTGTCTGAGCATTTGGGTTAGCTTACTTTTATTTAGTGAGCTCGACAGGGACGGCAAAAAATAAAATAAAACATCGTAAAGAAAGTATCGCGTTCAATATAATGTATATTTTCAACACTTGAATGTGTTTTATTTTTTGTAATAATCGATATTGTTTAGCCTTCATGCACACCTCCAAAAGCTAGGCTATATCCCTCTCTGTCTTTGCAGTAGCAGTATTTCATCAGGAGTGCTGTCCACATTGTCCATTGAAACGTGATTCCGTTTCTAATGTCTGCACAGTGCACATGGAATGCAGTCACCAAAGATCACGTGGCACGCGACGGGATAGATGGAATCGACCAAGCAGCACCATTAGAAAACCGATAGCTATGGTGCATTTGTTTATCCTCATTCAAAACTATTCAACAGGAATCTGCCCGATCTCTCCTACTGAGATATGGTGTCAACTTCTATATCAAATAAGCTTCAATTACATAGCACAATTCTGATGTTTTATTTTTCTCCACTTTTTGGTCTTTTGACAAATCATATTAGAGCTTTTCAGATTAATGTTTTTCAGAGCTGATGTACATAGCAAAATGTAACCAAATACCCGTGGCAATTTATGTGTGTCGATTTCTTTGAGTAAAAAATAGAAAGTCATGTGTTGACCATCCTGCATTTTAATTGAAATAGGTAGCCTAAACATGTTCAGAAGCATGAGGTACATCATAATCATATATCCAGATCTACCTATCATCGATGATATTAAATCAGTCAGCAGCTACAAGCTGTTGTGCTAGTTTGGTTATGTAGTGAAGTCGTACTGTAACTGACATTGTGTGGATAATTATGTTGTACCTTCCAGTAAACATGCATATTAGATGTTTGGTAGGTTGCACTTCTTAAGAACACATGAAGATTTGCACATTTTGTGAGTAATTTTCTCCCTAGTGTTTGCGGACACACTACTGACTATACAAAAATGCTAAAGAGGGGTGCAAAAACATGCAGAGTCAAAGCTGTGTGTCACATTTAATGCTTTTATTTGTTGTGGAAAATGACACACACGTAATTTTCCTGAGTCTAACTTGTTGTTTTCAAAAAATAGAGGGAGTTGGGAAAGCAATTCACACATCTTCTGTAGAAGATGGAATAAGGAGTCACAATTATGGAATAAGGTGTCATTAGGAGTACATGCTAGTTTTTGGGTTATGTTCTAGTAAATACTAAAGTACATATATCTGCTACACTGATAACAGAATAATGTAATTCTGGATTATGTGCCTTAGCACATGTGAATATCTATCTGCTGTACTGATAACAAAACAATCTGAATTCATAATCCTTTTCAAATGTTAACCGCAATTCAAATCATCTTTTGAAAAACAGTGACAATTCATGTAAGACTATTGTGAGTGAGAGAAGGACAGACAGGATGCTATCTGAAATTGATCAGTCATGCTGTATGGGCACACCTGTGTCTAGGAAGGACCAGGGTACATCTGGGTTCAGGAGCACATTGGAGACACCTTTCTGAAGCTAGACGGTTTCACACACACACATATGCACACGCATGCACACACATGTACACATTACCAGAACCCACAAATACGTACATATGCAGACACCCATTCCAAGCCACGCACACGAACGCCCACACCTACACACATGTACATACAAACATACACACACAATATTTTGGGCATTGTGGATTTTTTTTTCCATTTAAAAATCAAATTGTTTGTGGGGCAGGTCGATTTCTAATGGGGTTGGGGGGCGGGTTAAAAATGGGGGAGGGTGGTGGACATTTTATTTTGTCTCTTTTGTGTCTTTTGAGATGGCAGAGGGGAGGGCAGTATGATTTTTAGGGGGGTTTAAAAGAAGTTTTGGAGGGTTTTCTTTACATAATTTATTTTATCCTTTTTTTATGTTACTACCCTATATATGAGGATATTCAAATAATCTGAGCTGGGTTCAGTAGGCAATGTTTTTATGAAAGTTCAGATAGAAATATGCTACGTAAAACAAATTCTGCTCCATTTGTGGAATTTCTATCTGCAGCAGGAAAATTGTGCTACTGAACCGCTCTCCCCCTTTTTAAAAAAATTATAACATTCAAGCATGTTTTTTCAAGGCTTATAGTTAGCTACAACTTTTAAGTACACATTCTTTTGTTCAAATCCGGGTTTGTTTCACCACAGCAATATGATCAAGCTATATGCAAATCATTAGACATTATCCATATGACAATAATACTAACTTTTGATAACATTCATGAAGTTCAGAACAGCTAGCTAGTAAAGTGATAAACATTTCTTGATAACTAAATTGCATCTATTAGATTCGCTGTGCTTGTTTAGCCTCTTCATGAGATGAGAGATTTTTTCTGTCATTCTGCTTTTAGTCCTGAATGAATAAGCTTCCATTTTTTACTTTTTTATTTTGGAACGGGTATAACTTTTGGGATCCGTAAATAACTCCATATATCTTAGAAAGTTCATTGTTTAGAAATTAGGTTGTATGTTTTGTGGAGCAGAGGATCAATGGTTTGACAAGTGTGGGTCAAACTGTCAGTAGAAGAAGCTATTCTGTTTGCAGTAGTAAGTTGATGTTGGTTTCATGGCTTAGGTCTACTTAATCATTTTTACTATGGATGAAATATTTAGACGTGCAGGGTTTTGTAACTTTTTTAAATACAAGAGGAGGGTCAAGCAGAAATAGTTTTGCGGGGGAGGGTGGTGCATGTGTTTTTATTGCTATTTAAAGTTTGACCAGCTCCCCTCCCCCAGTAAATAACACTGTCCCTAACCCAAACCACAATAGTAACATTTCACCCAAAACTTCACCCCTAAGCCTAAAATATCAGTTTCCACTTGGGAACAAGTGAAATGTCTGGACAAGGTTGAATCTTCCTCGTTTTTCTTTTCTTTTTTTGTCCTCACAAATATAGTAACAGAAGAACACAAACACATGGAGACACAAACAGTATACTGTATATACACACATAGAAACACACATTTACAGTATATTGTATATATACAGATACTAACATGTGGCATGTTCACACATCACGTCAAGTGTATCAGGTATCCATTAAAAACTGTACTTAAATGGGACCACTCAGAAGAAAGGATAAATTGGCATTTAATACGGAGTTGAGTCCAATAGTGAAAATTGTTTCTGTCACCAGTTGAGTAAAGGTGATTTAATATGTCATGAAAAGCATTATTTTAATGTTCTGACCCTGGCTGTGTTATTGTGAGCACTAGTCAAAACGTTGCTTGACTCAACAATTTTGGATAGAGGCAGTCTTAACAGTAGAAAAGTTGTGATGAAAAGGACATTCCTCCGCAGTTACATTTTTACAGGTGTACCAGGCAGTGCTTGACCCACTTCTCCTTGAATCATGCTTGGCATCCCTTCATTGTAAATGCCCTTCCATAATACATGGTTTTCTCTCTGAGACCAACCTTAACCTTGAGTTATGGCACAGCTGCCTCTGGCAATCACATTAAAAGCCACATTTCTTCATATTCGCACAAGGGACTGCATTTTGCAATCTCCCTAATTTAGCGTAGCCTGACTGATAAATTGTGGTGCTGCAGTCTGGTTTTACACCCACAGAGGAGAGCTCTCAGATCCCTGCGCTCTAACATCAACACTTACTGTCCTTGGGACCTTACAGTGACAAGCAACAGCTCCAGATTTGGTAAGATATCACTGGTCACAATGTGAAACACATTTTTACCTGGGGGCACATTTGTTTCTGTTTTAGATGTTAAAGCTTTCTACTAAATAAGGAGTACAAAATGCTTTGAAAATGGAGTATATTGTCGCCTAAAACATTTAAATATATTACATTATATTAAATGGTATTTCTTTGAGTAAGCCGTCAATACCCTCAATACCGTCATAACCATTAATGACCCCAAGATCAAGGTCGGCTGTTTTCAACCAGCCATTCTTCATGTGTCACCTCAGTTTGACACGTCAGAATATGATCGCTGTACAAACAGAGTATACCGGCTACAGTGCTTCAGGAAAAGATTCCTTCATTATATCATTCCAAACCTTCGTACAGCACCAAGATTAATATCAATGACTCCATTCGTGCTGCGGGAGAAAAATTAACTTGTCACTCAACATAATTCCAAGCTCATGGTATGAGAGAGAGAACGTAGTGTGTTGAGTTATTGGGTCTACCAGCAAATCATGATCAATGATATAACAGGCTTATGTGATACGCATATAAAGTTAAGACAGTGTGTGTGTGTGTGTGTGTGTTTGTGGGTCCTCTTACCCAACATATTTGTTACTAGAAACAAGACACATTTGGAGTGTGAAGAAACACCCAAACAGCAAAACAAGTGAGAGCTAGGTTGCCAAACCAGATGGCATTAATTTGTAAATACACTCAAAGTTTTATGCTCCTGTCCACCCTGCTACACAGGCACGACTGGTTATTCCCATGGGCTTAGCTAATACCACCCTGAGCCCTGATATGACCTCCACTGTGAACTACAGCACAGAAACTGTATCTTGAATAATTCATGAAATACAGCAGTCTGCTTGTATTGTTGGAGAAGGATACAATTACCTTTCCCTCAGGGGTTGAAAGAAAAACGGGAAATGCATTATGGGGATTATAGCGGAATTTGGAAGTTTTGAGGTATCATGGAAAAAACACCTTAATGTTTCTCAGTTGGCTTTTTAAAATAGTGCATCGGATCACTTTTGCTTCCGAGCACATTTAAGCAATTTAATATGTCTTCTTGTATATTTTCATAATGATAGCTGCATGTCTTTTTGTATTTATTATTCATATATATTTTTTTAAATACTTATACTACCGGATTAAGTTTGTGCTCTCTTGTAATTATATAAGAATCTGTCTTCATACCTCATCTACATCACCATCTTTATATGTACAGAACATTTACAGAGTAAAACTGTATTATGATGAGTAATATGCAGTCTGGGACTGAAAAATCACAGCTCAGTCCTGTCATCTTTTCGAGTTCCAAGGCTAAACCTCATTGGGTTTGGAATATTATTTCCTTGCAGGTACATTTAAGACGCAAAACTTTGAATGTCTAGACAGTGTATATTTCAGGGTGGGGGGAGTCAATTCCATTTCAATTCCAAAAGTTAACTAATATTCAAATTTTCTTCAATGCTTTTCAGTGAGGAGAAGGACATTGAATTTGATATTTTTTTTGCTTTCTGAATTGACCGACAGTGAAATGGAATTGAACCCAACCCTGGTGGCTTTATGTTTTTCCTGTCAATCAGTTTTAATCAGTGAAGGGACATTTCCAGTTATTGAATAAAGAGTAGGTCTGAGTGAATACTCCATCTCATCCTGTGAGCTATGGTATGCGTTTGACTCTTACTGCTGATATCAGATAAAACTGGACCTGTGAATTACCATCATTGATCAGAATATGCGGCGATGCTGACCTAAGGAATAAGGTGTTTGAGGTGTCATGGCCTCAATCTATTACTCTGAGAAAGAAGGAACTGTCCATTAAACGCACCCTCAAGTGTATATAAGTAGTGGCTAAAACTAGAGCTAGTTAAATCCTTTAAAGATAATTAGAATATAAGTTGCACGTATAAAGCTACTAACCTAAAACACTGTAGGTTAACGAACAGCATTGTGTTCACCAGCACTGGGAATGGGAGGGGGCGATGACAGCGAGACCAGAAAAATGTTAGGAATGTTCAAAACCATGGTTGTCATTTTTCAGAATGCTCCTCTAGTGACTACTTGTGGCTTGTTGGCTACTTGCAATATGACTAAAGTTATTAGTCGGAGTGTTTTCCAGTGTGATAAGAAAACCTTTAAACCTGAACTATACTGCTAACCTTAAATTAATCCCATAACATATTTTTTGTAAAAACAGGCCATTTAGACTTCCACTATAGAATCTTGTAAAAAGATGCAAGTGCCCAACTCCCAAACTATTTGACCTTGTCCCCCTTACAAGCAAAGCAAGGATGTTCTGACAACCATAGTTGTTCAACAACTGTAAAGTACAGTAATGTTATGTTTAACGCCTAATCAAAATGTCCATAATTTTTTAGACCAAGTGAAAATGCACCGTCCAGTCCTTCTATTTAATTTCATCTTGCTCTTTTCGTCTGTGTTTCAACAGAGAAGTCCACTGACAAAGTTGTGTTTACACTTTAACACGAGCCAACTTAACTGGCATCCCCACATAAAAGACAACCTAACTCACTAATTTGGCTACCTACAACAATTTGAATCGCCTAACTTGTTTTTCACCTTTTGACAATAAGTCTAATAGCAAATGTTATCTTCCGTTATGCACAAATAAAAGACTGAATTGCTTTGGTTTCTTAATTACTTACAGGTGCTGGTCATAAAATTAGAATATCATCAAAAAGTTGATTTATTTCAGTAATTCCATTCAAAAACTTGCATAATGTATACATTCATTCCACACAGACTGATATATTTCAAGTGTTTATTTCTTTTAATTTTGATGATTATAACTGACAACTAATGAAAACCCCAAATTCAGTATGTCAGAAAATTAGAATATTACTTAAGACCAATACAAAAAAAGGATTTTTAGAAATGTTGGCCAACTGAAAAGTATGAACATGAAAAGTATGAGC
>JACXGI010001953.1:14814-81596 GCA_016801175.1 Esox masquinongy | reverse complement strand
ACAGCCCCAAAGCATGATGCTGCCACCACCATGCTTCACTGTGGGTATGGTGTTCTTTGGGTGATGTGCAGTGTTGTTTTTGCGCCAAACATACCTTTTGGAATTATGGCCAAAAAGTTCAACCTTGGTTTCATCAGACCATAACACATTTTCCCACGTGCTTTTGGGAGACTTGATGTTTGTTTTTGCAAACTTCAGCTGGGATTGGATGTTTTTCTTTGTAAGAAAAGGCTTCCGTCTTGCCACCCATATGAAGAATACGGGAGATTGTTGTCACATGTAGCACACAGCCAGTACTTGCCAGAAATTCCTGCAGTTCCTTTAATGTTGCTGTAGGCCTCTTGGAAGCCTCCCTGACCAGTTTTCTTCTCATCTTTTTTTATCGATTTTAGAGGGACATCCAGTTCTTGTTAATGTCTTTGTTGTGCCATATTTTCTCCACTTGATGATGACTGTCTTCACTGTGATCCATGGTATATATAATGCTTTGGAAATTCTTTTGTACCCTTCTCCTGACTGATATCTTTCAACAATGAGATCCCTCTGATGCTTTGGAAGCTCTCAGCGGACCATGGCTTTTGCTCTGAGATGCAACTAAGAAAATGTCAGGAAAATCCTACTAGAACAGCTGAACTTTATTTGTGATTAATCAGAGTCACTTTAAATGATGGCAGGTGTGTAATGACTTCTATTTAACATGAGTTTGAATGGGATTGGTTAATTCTGAACACAGCCGCATCCCCAGTTATAAGAGGGTGCAACCAGTTTATTGTAAGGTTTTTATTTTTCATTTTTACCCCTCGAAGATTTCAGTTTGTTTTTCAATTGAATTGTTCACATTATAGGTCACATTAAAAGTGGAAAATATTCTGACATGATTTATCTTTGTCTCATTCTTTTACATCACAAAACCTGGCATTTTAACAGGGGTGTGTAGACTTTTTATATCCACTGTACATATGGAACTTGAATCAGAGAACATTTCTATTTTTGAAACAGTCTTTTGAAGATGCGACAGTAGCTATAAAGTTTATATCAAATCTCTGAAAAACCTTATTGAAAATGTGACTTTTGTGGCTGTAAAGGCTGAAATCGTGTCAGACGTTTTTTTCACCTTTAAGCCAGCCTCAGAAATAACCCAGAATAGTCGTGCAAACTTGGCCATGCCTTTTCAGCTCTGCTTGTGACACGGAAAACAGACAATGCCAAAGGCCCAAGGAGGGCAGAGGAGCTCATATCAGACTTTAACCTTTGCAAAAACACATATCGTCAGTGGCTAAGCACAGTTGCCGACAGCAGTCACACAAGCTGTAGAACAACATTTGTGGACAGATTTGTGTCGGATATAACATTTTTTATGGTATAAATAGGTGTCAATCTTAAATGTCGCACACAACTTTCCCTAGGTTTCGTGATGCAAATTCCTGACAGACATTCCCCGCTACTACTAATGTCTAAAGATGATGTATTGCTTGTTGTGTATTGGTGTAGAATGAGCGATGAAGTCTGGTCCTGCTCCGTTTTTACACAGAATATGTTTATTTATTGTCGTTGAGAAACAACAAAAAATCTCACATTAGGTCCTGGCGTGGATTTCTTATACCATGTTTAACACACAGATACACTACACATCCAGCTTTTTGATCTCTGTCCCCAAGGTGGTGTCTTTTTCAATCCCAGGGAGCTGACACATAACATGGTTTCAACCCAATTTGTTGTAGGTGCCCTTCGCTAGTTTTTTACAAATTGCTTCCGGGCAGGGCCAGTGTATAGCTGGCTTCTGAATGGTATCGTTTGGCAGCAGTATCAACACTGCTACAGACAACCAACCCCACCCCCCTCTATTTTTGTCAGTATCACTCTCCTGCCCTGTCTATCTCTATCTGGGTTTAATTGACCCTGCAATTAATCTGACATTGGCACACACACGCAGGAGCAAATACACACACTGTCAACACATCCAGCTAAAGTTCATGCAGTGTGTAGGATTTTTTGCTGAATTTATTTAACTGGGAGACTAGTTAATTTGTGTCAGGGGGAATGAGAAGACATGAAACAACAAGAGACAGTGGATGGTTATGGAAGCTCCAGGCAACCTCTGGTTTCATCAGACACCAATGGCGTTGCCAAGTGTCAGTTCCCATACTCCTAATCATTTATAAAAAGATCTTAATGGTTCTGAATACAGAATGACTGACTGACTGCTGCTCTATGATACATGTATGATAAATAGAGGGCAAATAACTGCTGCTCTGTTAAGTTTGGCTTCGACCCTCGGTCATTATGGGGTAGATTTAAGCTGGGGTCAAAAGCCATGTGCACTGTTTTGTTGGCTTTGTCTCAGTCTGAAGAATGGGGACCTTGTAGCAGTCGTAAGGACAAAAGATGCAGCAGGAGGCAGGCATGTGCTGGTGCAAATTAGTCATGCTTTTTTTTACACAGCTCTTATGTACAAGACAACAATGAATGCATTTACAAATGACAAACACACTCACTTTAATCTTATATTTATATTATGGGTATGATATAAATCATGAATGAACTGATCAATCTTCATTCTCTTTTTCTTCCTCTCTCTCTCTCACTATCCCCCTTGCTCTCCAAAACCCACCATTCCCCCCTCTCGCTCTCCTGCGCCCTTCCTCGGTGTAGATAATGAAGGAGGTGTGTCGGGCTCTAGGGAATGCAGCAGCTGATGACAGTAAACTGTTGCTGCTCAGTGCTGTAGGGACGATCTTTTGCAGTGGCCTGGACCCATCTTACCTGATAGGACGCCTCTCTACGGACCGCAGGAAAGAGAGCAGCCGAATTACCGAAGCAGTACGGTAAGAGGAGAGCATATGCCTCAAACCCACCCAAACAGACAGAATGAACACATTGTGATTGCCATTATCCACCCGAAGGAGGATGTCGCTGGAACAAGGAAAACTGAACGCACATTTGCACGCATATTCTGTGTATGAAACGTATGCTAGCACTGATTCTCCTATAGCAGGATGAGCACAAGTAAATATTGAGATGCTGGCATTGTACTTTATAGTTTATGGTCCATATACTTTAGTAGGCCAGTATCATTTTTTTTATTATTTAATGTGTTTTAAATGTAAGGATTTTTTATTAATTTCAATATAAAATTGACACAACTAATACAGTTGTGCTCAAAAGTTTGCATACCCTTGGAGAATTGATAATATACAGCTCCGGAAAAAATTAAGAGACCACTGCACCTTTTTCTTTCCTTTCCAAAAAAGTCAAAAAGGAAGGTTTTGAGTGAGGAACAGAAGGGTTAAAATTAAGAGACCACTGCAAATTGAACGCTTCTGTTCCTCACTCAATACTTTCCTTTTCAACTTTTTTGGAAAGGAAAGAAAAAGGTGCAGTGGTCTCTTAATTTTTTCCAGAGCTGTATGTACCATTTGAAAAGAAAACATGAGTGAGCGGGCAAAACACGTCTTTTATTTCTTATGGGATTCATATTTAACAGTAGGTCATAACAGAACGGCACAATCATAAAACAAAACATGGCAACATAGAAAACAATTAACTGACCCCTGTTCAAAAGTCTGCAAACCCTTACTTCTTAATACTGTGTATTGCCCCCTTTAGCATCAATGACAGTATGCAGTCTTTCGTAATAGTTGTCTATGAGGTCCCAAATTCTTGCAGGTGGTATAGCTGCCCATTCATCTTGGCAAAATGCCTCCAGGTCATGCAAAGTCTTTGGTCGTCTTGTATGAACCGCACGTTTGAGATCTCCCCAGAGTGGCTCAATGATATTAAGGTCAGGAGACTGTGATGGCCACTCCAGAACCTTCACCTTTTTCTGCTGTAACCACTGGAGGGTCAACATGCTTAGGGTCATTGTCATGCTGGAAAGTCCAAGAGCGTCCCATGCACAGCTTTTGTGCAGAAGAATGCAAATTGTCTGCCAGTATTTTCTAATAACATGCATTCATCTTGCCATCAATTTTCACAAGATTCCCTGTGCTCACACACCCCCAAAACATCAGTGAGCCACCACCATGCTTCACAGTGGGGTTGGTATTCTTTTCACTATAGGCCTTGTTGACCCCTCTCCAAAGAAAGCTCTATTTTGGTCTCGTCACTCCAAATTACAGTGTGGCAGAAGTTGTGAGGTGTGTCAAGGTGTTGTTGGGCATATTGTAGCCGGGCTTTTTTGTGGCATTGGCGCAGTAAAGGCTTCTTTCTGGCAACTCGACCACGCAGCTCATTTTTGTTCAAGTATCGTCGTATTGTGCTCCTTGAAACAACCACACTGTCTTTTTCCAGAGCAGCCTGTATTTCTCCTGAGGTTACCTGTGGGCTTTTCTTTGTATCCCAAACAATTCTTCTGGCAGTTTTGGCTGAAATCTTTCTTGGTCTACCTCACCTTGGCTTGGTATCAAGAGATCCCCGAATTTTCCACTTCTCAATAAGTGATTGAACAATACTGACTGGCATTTGCAAGGCTTTGGATATGTTTTTATATCCTTTTCCATCTTTGTAAAGTTCCATTACCTTGCTACGCAGGTCTTTTGACAGTTCTTTTCTGCTCCCCATGGCTCAGTATATACAGTGAGGGGAAAAATTATTTGATCCCCTACTGATTTTGTACGTTTGCCCACTGACAAATTAATGATCAGTCTATAATTTTAATGGTAGGTTTATTTGAACAGTGAGAGACAGAATAACAACAAAAAAATCCAGAAAAACGCATGTCAAAAATGTTATAAATTGATTTGCATTTTAATGAGTGAAACAAGTATTTGATCCCTTCTCAATCAAAAGGATTTCTGGCTCCCAAGTGTCTTTTATACAGGTAACGAGTTGAGATTAGGAGCACACTCTTCTAATCTCAGCTTGTTACCTGTATAAAAGACACCTGTCCACAGAAGCAATCAATCAATCAATCAGATTCCAAACTCTCCACCATGGCCAAGACCAAAGAGCTGTCCAAGGATGTCAGGGACAAGATTGTAGACCTACACAAGGCTGGAATGAGCTACAAGACCATCGCCAAGCAGCTTGGTGAGAAGGTGACAACAGTTGGTGCGATTATTCGCAAATGGAAGAAACACAAAAGAACTGTCAATCTCCCTCGGTCTGGGGCTCCATGCAAGATCTCACCTCGTGGAGTTGAAATGATCATGAGAACCGTGAGGAATCAGCCCAGAACTACACGGGAGGATCTTGTCAATGATCTCAAGGCAGCTGGGACCATAGTCACCAAGAAAACAATTGGTAACACACTACGCCGTGAAGGACTGAAATCATGCAGCACCCGTAAGGTCCCCCTGCTCAAGAAAGCATATGTACAAGCCCATCTGAAGTTTGCCAGTGAACATCTGAATGATTCAGAGGAGAACTGGGTGAAAGTGTTGTGGTCAGATGAGACCAAAATCAAGCTATTTGCCATCAATTCAAATCACCGTGTTTGGAGGAGGAAGAATGCTGCCTATGACCTCAAGAACACCATCCCCGCCGTCAAACATGGAAGTGGAAACATTATGCTTTGGGGTGTTTTTCTGCTAAGGGGACAGGACAACTTCACAAAATCCCTCCAGAGATGTGTGCAAACCTGGTGGCCAACTACAAGAAACGTCTGACGTCTGTGATTGCCAACAAGGGTTTTGCCACCAAGTACTAAGTCATGTTTTGCAGAGGGGTCGAATACTTATTTCACTCATTAAAATGCAAATCAATTTATAACATTTTTGACATCCGTTTTTTTTCTGGATTTTTTTGTTGTTATTCTGTCTCTCACTTTTCAAATAAACCTACCGTTAAAATTATAGACTTTTCATTTCTTTCTCAGTGGGCAAATGTACAAAATCAGCAGGGGATCAAATACTTTTTTCCCTCACTGTAGCTTGCTCAGTGCATCCACGTGTGAGCTAACAAACTCATTGATCATTTATACACAGACACTAATTGTAATTTAAAAAGCCACAGGTGTGGGAAATCCACCTTTAATTGCCATTTTAACCTGTGTGTGTCACCTTGTGTGTCTGTAACAAGGCCAAACATTCAAGGGTATGTAAACATTTGATCAGGGCCATTTGGGTGATTTCTGTTATCTTTATGATTTAAAAGGAGCCAAACAACTATGTGATGATAAATGGCTTCATATGATCACTATCCTTAAATAAGACAGTTTTTTTGCATGATCATGATTTTTTTCATAATCAATGCCAAAATTTCACAATTTTTGCCAGGGTATGCAAACTTATGAGCACAACTTTAATTTGATATGGGGAGGTTCTACCAATATTTACAGCTGGAGAATTGTGCATTAGATGACAAAATAGATAACAAAATAGATAGTATTTAGTGTAGTCATTTTAGAAAAACAGGTATGCTACGTAGACTTGAAATGCATGGATGTCATATTTATTTAGTATTTATTTAGCATATTAATTTGATCCATACTTTGTAAACTTCAGGAAATTTCAGTTTGTCCTCAGTATTTAGTAACATTTCACACCAGCAATGTAATTTGGAAGAAGGGGGTTGTACGTTTTGATAGCTATATTTATTTCGATGTACAACTTGGAAAATGGCTAATAGCTGTATGTCTGGGTTGGTCTGAATGTACTTTGCTTTTGTACTGTTTAAAATGAATGTACTTTGCTTTTGTGTTGTTTAAAATTATCACAATTTAATTTTTGTCTTACTTTTAAAGTTAGGCAAAAACTAGATCCTTGTTCAAAATTTAATGTTTTTGAAAGGGTTACTTGCTGTTGGGACCACGTAATAGTTAAAGGACAAAAAAATGCATATTATATTGCACTTTTTTAACATTTTGTACACTTATTTTTTTTTCATCGTAATAGTTTTTGAGGGATGTACTTTGTCTTCATATGCATTGTTATGGCGATTCAGGGCAGTTGCAAAACACAAAGCCTTCAAAAACACAAATACTATGGAATATTAAACATGTCAAAAGCATGTGCACTTGCATGTCAATATTTGTGTATTTTGATGGCCATGGGTGTACACTAAAGGTAATGTCTGGTCTTCAAACCTGTGGTCACATCTTGTATGCTTTTACATTTAGGTCCATGCTTGAAACCTATATTTTACCAGCCTGTAAAATGAAGTTTGGACACATTTTACGAAGTCGCTAGTATTTAACTACATCCAGCTTGAATTGGAAGCATTTTTTTCATAATTACAAGAAGAGCCTTCATAGCAACAAATATTCTGCTATGGTGCTAAAATGCACACGCGGGTACTTGTCTGTGAAATGTATGTCATTTATTGACTATCCTATGTTTATATGCTGGCTACAGTAGGATTATCTGCCAAATCCGATTGAAAAGCAGTTAAAATTTAAGTTACATTCTCTAGTATGCATGTGGGTATAGCTAGTGGTTCATATTAACATGTAATCAGACTGAGCTCTTGTTGTTTTGTCTTTTACACACGATGATCATCACCATGAATCAAAGCAGACCATGCAAGAAACATGAATACTTTGATACTGCAAAATGTATTATTTTAATGGATTAGAAATGCTAATCTAGGCTATGATAATCAGGTATCAGATCACATGTAGTAGCCTACTTAAATCCTCTTATGTCATCTACCAATTGTTAAATAGATATTTAGTTTTGTTTAGCATGTTATAACTCATCTTCCACTTACTTTTAGTGCTGAAGCATCAGTTGTTTAGGTCAAATATTCTGGATTTATTTGGCTGTCTAGCTGTATACTCAAGCCTTTTAATGCTTGAGCATGCAAAATATCAAAAATTGTGTTTCTGATTTTGAATGTTTGAATGTAGGCTTTTAGAGATTTAGTTTTAACCATTATTTTATCAGGTATGTATGCTAATTTACAGCAACAGCCTAGGAGCGAATAGGGTTTTACTTTTTCTCAGGGACAGAACAAAAATAGACAATCCTTTAACTAAAGTAATTAACTGTCAGCAAAGTTTGGTGCTGGAGAATACAATACAAATAAAAAAATGTAATGTTTCTGGTGGTGGCTTCATATTTTTTAAACAGTACTCGTTAAAATATATAGAACTAATGCAAAATAGTACATAGTAAGATTGGGACACAGTGTGCTATTTAAGTAGTAGGCAAGCTTAAGTTTGGACAAAGCCACTGTTTTGTTTCTTGTCTCCCAGGGATTTTGTGCTGGCATTTATCCATTTTAAGAAGCCTATCGTCGTGGCAATCAACGGGCCTGCCATGGGCTTAGGGGCTTCTATCTTGCCCCTGTGTGACGTGGTGTGGGCCAGCGAGCGGGCCTGGTTCCAAACGCCATGTGCAGCCCTCTGTCTCACCCCCTCTGGCTGCTCTTCCTATACATTCCCTCAGATTCTGGGAGTGGCTCTGGTGAGTCTGTGTTTTTATTCAAGTACTACAGTAAAATGCCAAAACAATGTGTTATTTCACATCTACATCACCATGTTTAAAAAAATTTAATAATAAATTCTTCTCTGTCCTTGCCTCTTTGTGAAAGACCAATGAGATGTTGTTCTGTGGGAGGAAACTCACGGCACAGGAAGCCTGCAGTCGGGGCCTGGTGTCACAAGTCTTCTGGCCAACCACGTTCAACCAGGAAGTGATGCTGCGCGTAAAAGAGATGGCCACCTGCAGTGCCATGGTAGGCTAAAAGATCCAAGTCTCCACAGACTTTTTACCACTGAAAATATTTTCTAGGTTACAGTCCGGTAGTTGTTCCCTATTTTGAGAGAGCTCATGGTTCTACCATAAAATCTGGCATGCTCAAGCAAGTGTGGGAACAGCCTACTCTGGTGGTGTACACATGTCTCAGTCTGGCCAAACCCTACATGGGGCAGGTCATGCCAGGTGCATTGGCCTGTAAACTAAATCAACCATTAGATTATAGTGTTTAACAACAAAGGGAAATCATAAATATGTTTAAATCTCAGTTTATTTGTATTTACGTGGATTTGGTATGTAACTAATACAGTATAATGCTAACAGATTAAAGGTACGAAAATGAAGAGCCCGCCATCCTAGAAACAGGCTACCTCTTACTCTGTGTTTCTATCTGTATATGGAAGGTTTTGGAAGAGTCTAAATGCCTGGTGCGGAGTATCTTGAAGTCGGTCCTGGAGGAGGTGAATGAGAAGGAGTGTCAGATGCTCAAACAGCTGTGGTGCTCCACCAAGGGACTGGAGGCTCTCTTCAGCTACCTGCAGAACAAGGTGTATGACAACTGACTTTGGACCACTCATCTGTGACCTCTTACCTACACACACCTGCAGAATTATCTACGGACCACAAGATCTAATCTTCAGTTATTGATCTACATTGCTGATGATATAGGATTTCGGTCTTCAGTCTCCAACAGACACATCTGGTCCTTGTTTTGGTCTTCTTCAAAAACCAGCCGGTCTACAAGGCCTTCACTCTGTTTGTCAACATCAGGGCCTGCAGGTCACATTCATTTCATCCCTTAAGTTCCTAGCTTGTAAGAGAGGATATGCTAGGCCTACTGTTTTTTACCTGTGTGTAAAGCATCACTCTGTAGTACTCTAGCAGGTTGCAGTATGCTGTTTTCCTACCAGCCTGCTAGAAGTACACTAAACTTCTTCCAGAAGAATCCCTGACCTGGAGCAGGAAGTAATGGCGCTGAATGTGTCTGTTTAGAAAAGAGGCAATGCACCAGAATGTTGTCTGAGTGTGTGGAGGAAAAAGAGCTAATCTGATGGCTAATGTAATTGTTTAATTATTTATTTGAAATTGTATTTGGATTTGTTCCTAAATGCAAAAAAATATGAAAGTATACTGTGTATATATATTTTTCATTGATCTGCTGTTTATTTTTTGTATTTTCCTTTAGTCACTTTTAGGCAGGCACGGCGATAAACCGGGGCTAGGGGGGCCTATAGCCACATCACAAATCTGCATAGCCCCAGTTCAGCCCCCTCAAGCATTTTAGTATTTTAAAAACGAGAACTTCCATAAACTCTGAAGTCATGAAAATCTACAATTGTCTTAGCCCCCCATGTATTGGTCAAGCTCCGCCTTTTCCCCGGGAGAGAAAGAATCCTGCCACTGTGCCTGCTTTTAGGTGAAGTGTCCAACTTGGGCGCTGAGTAGGCAAAGTGAAAATCGATGCTTTGGTTGAGGACAGAGTGGAACACACATCATCTCACTTTATATTCCATCCTCTCCTTATGATGAGTTGGACAATACAGTAATCCTGGCCAAAGATGTAAAGAATAATTGAAGGGAAACCTGTCAGTTGAATTGGCGTTTAATATGAGTGGCATTGAGGAAGAATTATAGGTAAAGCCTGATTATACCTATTCAAGAGGGAATTTACTGTGAATGGACTTTGTTGAACACTTTCTGGATTAATATACCGGTAGACCGTTTTATGAGATTCTCTTGGAAGTGTTTATTTAGTGGCTTGTGTTTGGTTTGTCTCTAAGGGTGTTTTTCAACTTTGGTTTATTGTAGAAGTATAGAAGAGCCCTCTTACCATGATCAACACTGCCATAGAGAAGCTGTCTGACAGTATCTCCTCATTAGTATGTGGATACTGTCCACAGTAGGCATGGGACAAACTGAACATTTCACGTAACATTTAAACTGGCCTTTTTTAGCGTTTTTCCATTAAAACTAAGGAAAATATATGTCACGTGAAATGTTGTGTGCAGGCTTGATGTTGTCACAACGTCATCAAACCAGCAAAGTCATGCTGTAGCCTCAGTGTAGTAAGTTATGAGTTACTACATGTTATAAATAGAGTAAAAGGACAGACTACAGTGACAAACAGGTAGGCCTATTATGTTATGTTATAGGCCTACACACAGTTAGCTAAAAATGTGAGCTAGCTAGCTAGCTTATAGCTTCTCTTGGTTTGTTGCAGTGACAACTTATAAAAGAAACAATAAATGATAATTAGTGATAACTTTTATCTTTTTTGAAGAAATAAACGTTTTTGAAGAAATAAAATTGTTTTTTGTTATATATTTCATAAAGTTAAGGATGCCACGGTCGTTAAGATTTTTGAATGTTTAAACATTGGATATCTCCCTAGGAAAGTATGGAAACAGACAGAGAGGGTGAGAAAGGAAGCCATCTGTGTCAAAGCATTATCATTTATATCAGCAGCAACGTGTGTCGCCGTCATTATCATCAGTCAAGGTACATGTAAATATGAAATATATTACAGTGCAAACGTGTAGCAGAGTTGGTTCACTGACTAAACTTGTATGGCTCTCAGAGCTAATGTTCTGCCTTTAGCTAAGTGGACCACTGCTGTCTTGAATTAAGACAACCAATGTTTGATGCCTGGTTTATAATAAAGGCGTGTATGTTATAGTATGAAGTGTGTAATTCAGATGTTTGGACTGATAATAATTTAGATATTACCATGCAATCGGAACTTAGTGAGAAGTTGTGTATTTTTGTAAAGCATAGAAATTTTGTTTTGTCCCAATGTTCACTGCACTTTTTGTCTATTGGCTACTTTTGTTGTAAAGATGCAGGGTGTGTTTTCATTAGGCCAAATCTGTTTGCAACGATGACTAGCTTTTCTGGTGAAGAGTTAGGAAGATTTCTCCCTGTTTGCTTAACCTGTCCAATAGAAACACTAGTTTTCTTTGCAAATGGAAGGTTTTGCAATGGTATCAGCAAGGAGAACAGCCCAGTAGTATTGCAGCTGAAGCAGATGCTGACCTTACCTGCATGTGATGATGGCTTTATGAAATGGTAAATATATCTGTATATATGTTGTATGTATGGATATCTATTTTTGGTTTACCCAATAATGAAATGTAGTTCTGTGGAAAATGTTTTGTATAATTCAGGAAATTGTCAATTTTTGCAGTTTTACACATAATATATAAACCATGTAGCTGTTATATTGTGTAACTATATGCATGTACAATATTGTAGATACATGTGTTGCTTGTCAAAATACTTTATATTTCAGGGTATGTTTTGTATTGCTATAATAAGTGATGTTAGGAATCTTGCACAATTTATTTTTTTATTTATTTAAAGTTTGTGCTCAAATGCTCTTTGGAGCTGCAGTGCCACAATGTTTCCCTCTCACCAAAGGCACATCTTTCCCTATCTACTGTCAACATTTCTCTTTTCACACCCCCATCATAGAAAACAATGACACAAAAAATAACATGGGATATATTGGTTCACAATAAATGTAATTTGACAACTTCCAGATTTTATCACTAAATGGCTTTTTCCCCTACCTACCTTCAGATAGTAGTGATGAACACAAACAAAAGTTATATGTAGATTTTTTTTGGCTGTTAATAACCAATTAATGTAATATTGCTATTTATAGTGGTGAAAAAATCAAAGACATTTTGTATTAATTATATTTTAATTATAAATATTTTCCAAATTTTCAAAATATTTTTTCTTTGCCTGTTAATCAGTTAATTGTGTAAGATGACATTTATATGAATATTAAAGGTTTGAGTTATCCTTTATTCTCATACATTAACACCGTGTTGTAAATCTACTTTCGAAGTATTTGAAGTAAAAGCATTTTTTTATTGTTGTTAAATTATTTCGTTTTTCTCTGCATCTCATCCAGGCATTTACATATAGGATGTTAACTTTTTACTCCTTCCTTTAGTCTAAAATCACACCATGGGGTGCCTTAGAAGTTGTATCTCTTACTGACTGTAGGATGCAGTATCCATACGTAATTAGGGGTTAGCAGTTGAGCTGCTTTGAATAAACTACTACATTCATGTTAACATGGTGTTTTTGGGGTGTCTTTAAAACAAACGTTTCCCTACCACGTTATGATCATGTACATGGATTTGTTTGCTTCATTTCTGTAGTATCAGTGCCCTTGTTTTGATAAAAGGATACACGCTTTGGCTCAGATTAATAATATACAGCCATTGTAGGCCAAACTAAAAGAAAAAAATAAACACTCCACATGAAGTACAAAAAACATGAATTATCTCCCCTATATACTCTGACAAGCTTCTTCAGCATTTTTTTCACTATTACTATGCTGTCCAGAAATGACTCACTGAGTTATCCTGCCAGGAAGGGGGGAGTTGCTCTAACCAGAACTAACCAGCTGAGTGTATGGATATCCAGATGCTTCCTTTCTTTGTTGTGACTCAAACACACAAAGACTGGAAGCTAAATTGTCTGACTGATGTGCAAAACCAGTAACAATTCACTGTAGCTGAGAATAACTCTCAGGTGAGCAAAACCTGTTTGCTCTGAAAAGGCTTTAGTTACTGTGATAACAAATGCAGTGGGTTTGTTATGACTCTAAGCCAGTGTAGTATTCATTCCATCAAATACAATTTTTAGTCAAGTCAAACAGAGGTTCTTTTGCAGAATATTTAGTATTGGTCCCTCAATGTTATGTCAAACAGATCAAAATGTCGGAGGGACAAACCTGGATTTGTTCATAGTGAACTTTCTTGTAAACATTTTTGCAAATGTTTTCTTTGGCGGAATAAGGAACCCAAGGTGCTTCCCAAACCTTTTTACACATCATTGCTATACATTTTGAGATTATTTTTAGGCCTAATATTATTTCCAGCATTTCTACAAATTTCTCATGTCTTATGTGTGTTCATGTGGTCTGACTGACTCACCTATCTATAGAATGAAATTGCAATTGCAATTGTTAGCTAAATTACTCAACAAATATGTTATTGTAATTGCAACAATGTATCACCACACAACATAAATAAACTCATTTTCAGCTAGTCACAACAAGGAAGCCTCAGCTAATGCACCATGTTACAATCAGTTGTCTGGCTAACAGTTAGTTGCTAGTTAACTAATGGGTGCTGGCAGTAATCTCCTTGCTGTCTTCCTCATCTGGTGCCACATTGGTCACCTGTTTACTGCTGGCCTTGGTGCCCTTAAATACCTCTATAATGAGGTCCCAACTGGAGGCATGTGTATAGGGGTGGGGCTGGACCTGCTTGCTGCCCCCGAAGATTCCTGAAGCTACCAGCTTTCTCTCTTGGGGGCATGGCGCAATGCTAATTCATGAGGTGCGGTGTCTCAACACAATATTTATATCAAATGAAGTGATTATTAATGGAGATTTTAACCTAGACTGGGAATCACTGGAAGCAGATAGTTTGGACTGCACTTAACCCAGCTAATCACTACATAGCCAAAAGGAGCCTGTAAGGTCTACATTAAATGTACAGCTCCGGAAAAAATTGAGACCACTGCACCTTTTTCTTTCCTTCCCAAAAAAGTCGAAAATGAAGGTTTTGAGTGAGGAACAGAAGGGATAAAATTAAGAGACCACTGCAAATTGAACGCTTCTGTTCCTCACTCAAAAACTTTCCTTTAAACTTTTTTCCAGAGCTGTAGATTGAGAAATGTTCCAGAAATTATATGGCAAGTGGTGTATTTCAACTATTTGTCAATGGTCATTGTCGATTGTATGCATTAGAGATGTCAGAATTCCGAAGGCCAAACCATATTTTATCATTAAAATAAATTTTAGTGAACATGCTTTTTTACAAGCCCTCTACCAAGGTGATATTGATTGCATTTGGCCAATTCAGAGGCCAAGCCAGCATATATAGAATATTTCACTGGTGTTTTTGCCTCCACAGCAGTTAAGCATGAGTATGAGTCAAGAACAGTTCCTATCAATGTCTTAAAAGTCTATGGTCAGGTAAACTTTTAAGACATTTAGAAACCCATGTATAAATCCCATCAGAACAAAAGCAGCTGTAATGGATATCTTTCCAAATTCTGATTAACAGTAAAACCCTGACGAACAGTGCCGCCCCACCCTAATACATATAGTTTTTGGACCTACTACTGATCAAAATGCTATTTCCGATGGCTTTAATTTCTACTTTCCTGCAGGAGGTGATCTACTTACCGACACCAAAGTGAGGAATACAATAGAGGAATATACATGGAAATCAATTATAATTATGCTTTCCATGCATGCACTGTCAATTGTGTGACCTTATAGGAGGTGTGTATTTCTTCAAATCATGTGCAATCATGATGATCAATTGAAAAATGCACCTGAGCTCAAGTTCGAGTGTCATAGCAGAGGGTTACAATACTTATGTAAATGTGATTTCAGTTTGATTTTTTCCATGTAAATTTGCAAACATTTCAAAACCATTTTTTGCTTTGTCATTATGTGGAAAGGTGTGTAGATTGATGAGGAAAAAATCTATTAAATCAATTTTAGAATACAGCTGTAACGTAAGAAAATTTGGAAAAAGTGAAAGGGTATGAAAACTTTACGAATGCTTTGTAGGAGTGGATGTGTCTGCCACCAGGACAAGAGGACTAGTTAGCCTCAAAAACAGGATGGCCTAAAACTTACCTAAAAGAAACTGCAGTAATGGAAAAAGGTATTGTGGACAAAGAATAACATGAACCAGAATGATGGCACTAGGAAAGAGTGGTAAGAAAAAAGAAACTGGCATACCTCTTCATCTGTGAAAAATGGTAGAGGGGGTGTTATGTTTTGAGCATGTATGGAGGAACTGGCTCATTTAATGATGTAACTGCTGACAGTACATTCTCTCAAGAATTATAGAACCCCTTGGTAAAGATAAGCAAAAAAAACTCCACGAAAAAATTGCTTTGCTATACATCGGCTTGATCTTACACTCAAAATATGAAAGAAATAAACCTTTAACTTGGGTGTTTCAAAATCAAGAAATACATATTTTTAGTCCGGAGGACATGGTATGTGGAACAAGTAAAGCCTCTGACTACCTGTATGAAAAAAACATCAAGGTAATTCTGTTTTGTTACACTTTATTACAAAACTACAGTGTTTTTTCATCATTGCCATATCCCAGTCATATTATTGAATCATTTATTTAATTCCTGGGTCCGGAAATTACCACAGGACCTCCTTCTCCGTCATTTATCATAGTCCATGACAAATCACTCCACCCAACACTATTCAACACAGACTGAATCAAACACATTATTAGAGTCCTCTTGTTGTAGGATGTCCAGGCAATGAGATAAGGTTCTCTTGATAGGTTGCTTGACCTCTAGTTCCCTTGTACCCAGTCTCTGTGCCCATTCCTGGGGCATTGGCTCCAAGGCTCAGCCAGTTGTGAAACTCAGAATTCCTCTTTAAGGCCATCTTTTACCCTCTGTCTCATCTCTTTAGCATGCTGTTTGCTCTTCTCCCTCTTTGCAATTCGCTGTTGATCAGAAAGCAAAACACATTCATTGACTACATAAGTGCTACATCAATAAAATATGACAAAATGTAGTCATCTACTGAGGCAACTCATTTGATACATTTTCTGCCAGTCCTCACCTCGTCCTTCAAACAAGCCCTCATGGCACGGTCCATATCATTACAGTGGCCAAAGAACTTCAAGACATTGTGCTGAGGGTGAGACAATAATGGCATGTTTTTGTCAGGTAAGAGTGCAGCTATACTTTTCTGATTTCACACAGCCACAACAGTGCACAAAAAAGGTTATTTTAGAATAATTTGCTTTCAATTTTTACATGTTATTTTCTGTATTCCAGAATAATGGCAGGATGCTGTTGAAATTACAAAGATAGACCAACATTTACCACATCTCCTGTGAAATAACAGCAACAATCTATGACAAAATTGCACAAATTGACTGCTTCTCTCCAGATTTTGATTCCTTGATTACAAAAATAAGCTGTAAAAAAGCTATATATCTTTTAGTTATGGGTATCCCAACATGTTTTGCAGCTGTCAATTTTGTTAATATTCATCTTTGTTGTGACTGTATGGAAGATGCCTTTGAGTTTTGCTTTGGGCCAGCCTGTTGATTTTGTCAAGAGCTGCCTTTAGGAATTGTTTGGGGAGGCAACCATAGTAGTGAATACTATGTTGTTTGGTATGATCTGTAATGGACGTCTGCATGTGAAAGGTGTGCTCTGTCTGTTTCCTGGTCTTGTTATAGATTGATACAGTAGAGCTGGATCTTGCATTTTGGTATCTTTCAACCACACCAGTGAAGAAATTTGTTAGAACTTTCAGAGACTATTTTTGTAAAAACAGGCATTTTACTAATACAAAATAATTAAGAAGCTATGAAGCAGAATGACAAAAATCAATTTTCTGTTATTTTAAGTATGTTGATCCCAATATTACAAACATAGATTTTTGCACACCCTCAATACCAGCTCAAGAGGATTTAATGTGAGAATTAGGGTTATTGCCATGAAATTGAAGGAAAATACTTTATTTTAAGCAAAATGACCCTATGTTTACACATTATTCATGTCATGTTTTCTTACAATATTTTTCTGTTGTTAGACAGTTTTTTGTGGCACCCATGCTGCCAGACTTAAACCGTATTTTTTACTGTATCTTTTACTGTAAGGGTACAGCAATACAGCAGATCTTTTGGATGTAGGCATTTTACATAATAATAATTAAAAAAAATTAGCAGTAACACCACTTAACCAGTGGGCAATTTGTGCGCATCATCTTTACAGTCAAGCATGCTAGCTAAATGCTGAAGTAATGAAAACCGGAGGCTTGTTTACAGTAAAGCATGCATGCAAGCATTTTCTATGTTACAGATGCCAGTGTCAAAGAAATGTTGATCAATATGTATCAGGTCAGACTCGCCTGGTGCCTGGTCTAAGAATCTCTGCAATGTGTCACCTTCTCTATTTCTTTTTACTCTATTTACTGATCCAAACACAGTGCAATTTTGGATGAAGTACAACACTATACTATTATAGTATATGCCATCAGTGGAAAAATAAGGATGTAAACAACCTGGCTGTACTAACTTGATGGAGTTCATTGTTTTATTTATTATTAATTCTTAATCAAAACAGTTTGAATTAATGCCTTTTTATACTGATGATTAAAACAGCTTCTTAAAACAGCTGTTGCTATACACACTTCATAAAATCATCTTCATCTCAAGTGGGGTTAAATAAAGTATTGTGAAAGATGAGGAAAACAATGATCTAGGGGTGATTTTGCCTGATCAGCTTCCCCGATATTTTTTCATGCATACAAATGTGTAAACATTTACCATATTACATTTATTTCAAACACAATCAAGTTATTAGCCTTGTGAACATAAAGATTTGGTGCCCTTTCCTGTGTTGTAAAAAAATATATATATATTGATATTTTCTGGTAAGCAGAATGTGTTCTTAGGTGTCACATTGTGGCTAAAATGTGATTAATGTTTAAAGTGTGCTTTCATGATTGTTTTCTAACAATCTATTGTTTAAAGACCCCCAAAAAGATTCTGTTGATCTGTTACATTTGCATATGCAGTAGATGATGTGTATGTTCGGCTCACGGCCCAATTGTCAGAGTATATTTTGTCCCACCAAGCCCAAACGTTTGGGCAACCCTGTTCTAACTGCTCAGATACTCTGACCGTTTTATTATCTTACCTCTGAGTGGCATTGCTTCAGTAGGTTTATAAGTATGTTGCATTCCTCTGTGTGCAGGTGAGATGACAGATCAGGATGCATTCTGAGTTAAGGGCTTACAACTCCAACAATTCTGGAAAAACACAAGCATGAATAAAAACGATCAACGCAGTTCGCTTAGAATGACTGCCATGTGGCTTTCTATAATGAGTGTCTATTTTAAAGGACACTCCATTCACCCAGTCCCTCTCCGTCTTGCAAAGTCATTTTGAGGGTACAATTCACAGATCTGTTTACACTTACCTGCAGTAAGAGAGAAACAGGTATTAAACACAAATGGCCACATTAAAAATGAATACAAGCACAGGTAAAGACAGGGATAGTAATGCCTGTGTAGAAAGAACAGACTTACAGCACCAGACAGGATAAGGAGTGGCTATTTTCATACCGGTAATAGCCCACCCTCTCATCCTCTCATCCTGAAGAATCCAGAAGATAGTTTTTGATTCATAATGGTGATGAGGAGATAATGAATGAACTTACTATTTTTAAGGAGTTACTCTCCTTTCAAAAATAAAACATGAGAGCAAAGACAATTCATTCCCTGTCAATAATCTTGTCCTGTTTCCTAAATCATAACTGACATCAAGAATCTTGACCCATTTTCCAATTATCATAAGATAAGAAATAAATATTTGTCTCTTGGATATATTTTTTATATCATGGATTATGTTACAATTCCGATACGTGTTGTAATGTGTTTACATTTTACTGTTTAAAAAAAATATTGTCAAAAACAAGCTTTTCAGATACTGTACCCACTACTCAGTAAGCAGAAGCTCTGGGCATTGGGCAAAATACTCAGCACTACTGTAGGATTGCATAGCTAACATAGCAAACAGCAAGACTGGGCTGGGAAACTGTTGAAACAAATTGACTATCAGGTTAAACTTTGTATCTGGCAGTTAGGGGACATAAAAAAACAAAGACTTAAGAGAACCAGAACTGTTTTGGGATATTAAAGTGCAAGCTGAACTGTCTTCTTGACATAATGCAAGGCAATAATTAATGCAAATTATTATCAGAGTTTTGAGAAATATACAGTATTTTGCAGCATAAGAGTTGTGTGTTTGTTGTTCTGCAGTCATAATGCAGTGTTTTTTCTGTACAATATAGTATATTATTCAGGTTAAATTCAAAATTCCATTGTTGACCTCTAATGATATATTGTGAGCTAAAGTCATGCTTGCTACTGGCAGTATTATTTATTCTTACCCTGCATGTTAACATAGCGGAAGATTAATAGCTATACATTTTATTTATTTGAACAGTAATTGATAGCTTGAATGAAGCACTATAGGTCTGCACGTCTGTTTCTTTTTATTCTGTCATCATTTGGCACTGCCACTAGCACAAAGCCAATCAGGATCTGCCACTGAACTCTACATCAACTCTTAGTAAATGTTCACATGATTTTAGTTAAATATCATCTTAATCACTGACCAAGATATGAACTTTAATAACGTCCAATCACAAGAATTTTTGCATGCTTACCATGGTTCTCTACAAACATAATCCATTTCTGCCTGTCTAATGATACATTGCTATAGGCTCTACCCTAAATGTGACAACAACGGTAAGATAGATGTCAACTTAATCTGCAGAATAATATACAAGGAAATTATTTGTATTGGCAAGAGATTTCAATGAGCAGAACATTTTAATTGGTGAGCAAATCCGATCTACATATATTGGTACATGTTTTGATCCCCCCTAGAAAATCCCAGGATCTGAAAAAGGAGGGAAATGCTTAGAGCAACATTTATGAAAAAAGCAAGTCAAGTTAGTGAGCAAGGTATATGTTAATGAGCTGGTATAACATCAAGTTAGTGAGCTGGTATAACATCCCTTTTTACTGCTGTAATTACGTTGGTAACCAGTTTACGTTGGTAACCAGTTTCTTTTGCCTAAGAACAGCTCTAAGCCCTGGTATATTGTCCATATTCCACACCCCCTTGTGCCTTATTCCTTACTTAACAGTGGATAAGACTGCAGGCAGAACAGCTAGGGCCTAACCACAAATTGTCAAATTAATTTTGTTAATAATCCTAGGTAATGTTAAGTAAACCTACATTAGTACACATTTTGTTCCCAGAATTAAGCATTATGTCCTCAAGAGAGGACACAGGAGCTTCTTCTAAACATATGAACTAAGGCTGTTCACAAGTTTTGGTTTAAAAAGGGAATAGCGCTTATTGTTAGGGAAGCTTGCATGAACTGCACAGACACATAAAACACTGTCCTATTGGCAGTTCTATGGTTGGATATTAGTGGGCTTTTTTAGGCTTATTGCATTTACCAATAAAAATACATTGCTATAAAATAGCTTTACATAATTTATCCAATCCAATGTTTTGAGTTTGTTTGATGTTTTATTTGTCATACAAAAAGGACACTATGGAAAGTTACGGACTCAATGAAATTTGAAGTCAATTTGAAATCAAACAATTACTATTGGGTTAAAGTAAACATTCCCAGCTAACGATGTTTGTAGCACAGCCCTGGATGAGTATAACCAAAGAAGACGGAGTCTGTTGTGGTCAATGGGTAGCAGACAGGCAGTTATTGCATGTAAAGGATGTGCGACTAAGCATGAAACGTAAGTGCTTAATATGGCCATTATATTATTCTGTCCCAAAACATTTGGGTGCCCTAAAATAGGGTGACTGTGTATCCAATGTGTCATCCATTCTAAATGCTGAAACCTATATTTACACAAATACCCTTAAATAAAAGCTGTCAAACTATACTTTAACCTCATACTGTAGTCAGTAAGGGATTTAAAATCCAATCTTTTAGTACAGAGCCAAAATAAGAACAAATACTTCACTTCCAGTAATTACTGAGGGCACTGTATGTAGACCCCTCTCTGACCTAGAAGCAAGGCTTGAAAAATGTCTGGACATTTTGTAAGCAAGTTATTCTAGAAACAGCTGCTGGTTGTCAGCGAAGGAACAGTGCAGACAGATGAAAGGAAAGTCCATCTTAAATTATTCAATATAGGCGCATTAAGCTATTGGCTATAAAGAGGTCTTCACGCTGTTGCACATCAGAGTTTTTCAAAGGATGTGTAATTCGCTCATATTGGTCTATGACAACTCAGTTTCTACCTTAGTGATGTAGCTTTTAGGTTCATCAGCAATGACCAAATCGTAAGCAAAACCAAAGCCAATTATCTGAATCCACTACCCACCATCAAATCAAACATGGATGCTGCCCAATTATGAGGCTGTAAAACTAGGTGGTAAGATACACATTTGAAACAAACAAGTGTACACTACAAGCAAAACTACACAGAATCCATGTTTGGTTCTGATCTGGATTGAGGTGGTAGCATCAAACAACTGGATTTAAAGGAACAGTCCTTGCTAGAAAACACATGCATTTTCTATGCAAAGAATGCACATGCTTTTCCTATGCAATATCCTATGATATAACATTATTGTTTTCAATTTTTGTGTAGTAGGCCTCCTTTTCCGTTACGACAGTCAATGTAGGGTTGGGGATTTTTCTCTATCAATTCATTAGCATTACATGCAAAATTGGATTTTGTAACTGAAGCTAAGACTTACATTGATACCGTGGTAGTTCAAAAAGTCCAAAAAGTTCCACTTTGACTCATCTGTCTGTTGAACATTGTTACCGAACTCAAGAGGATCATCCAGGTGCTTTTTTAGCGAACTTGACACAAGCATTCATGTTCTTCTTAGTGAGCTGTGGATTCCACCTTGCTATTGTGTAATTAATCCCACTTTGGTTCAGTCATATGGTGGAGTCAAAAACAAAGAGAGGCCTGCAGATCCCTAAATGTTCTACAATTCTTTGTGACTTTTTAGATGATTTTATTCCACGCTTTTTGAGGCATTTTTGCCAGTTGGCCACTCCCAGGAAGATTCACAACTATCACAAACTTCATCACTAATATAATCAACATCTGCAGCTTATACAAGTTGCTAACTCTAAATCTTTTTAACAGGCAATTTTTATTTTTTAGTCTTAAGACTGTCTGAAATCTTGAGAAATGTACATATTATTGATGTATTACATTTGTGGGAAGTTATTATAATTTTGAAAGCATAAGATTTTCACCATCCCCCAAACGTAACAAATCCCTGCAAACGTAATAGTTATGACGTATTACATTTGTGGTAGGCAACTGCCATTACGTTTGTGGGAAACTTATTACGTTAGTAGGATTACTACACTAAAAGCTGCAGATTTGTATTACGTTTGTGGTTTATTGCGTTTGTGGGATATTACGTTTCTAAAACTGCACAAACTAAATGGTTAGGTATAGTATTTTAAGCTTCTAATAAAACAAGAACCAATGATGCAATTGTCGAATGTTTAATCACTTGCTGTACATTGCAGCAGACAGTTGATGACTATTTCCTCGAATGAATTATGGAATCATAATCATGGAATTAATGCTTCTTGTTGCCATCAAGGTATGTACGATAATTGTGTATGGAAAACGAAATAATATCTTTAATAATATGATTTCTGGTATTTGTTGCTATTCATCTCGTAATGCTCAAGTGCAGCACCCCCAAAACCACATTGACGGTGTGTATCAGAGTGGTCGTGGTATGGCAGTACAGTTAAAAAGATGCATTCAACCCTCGCCTCATTGATCCCTAGCAGATCCATGCCTTTGATGTATTCCATAGCTAACCTGAAAATGAAAGTTTCAGCTCATCACACCGCATAAAACCCTAGTGAATCAGGTGTACAAGTTCAGAGCTACAACAAAATGTGGAAAGAGTTGATTTCCTCTGGATAAAAAGACAGTTGAATATGGATCTTACCAGTTCAAATGGGTACCATTCAGTTATCTAAACAGGCGATCTTCCAAGAATACAAAATCACTGAGTAGAAGTTAAACAAATTTAGCTAGCTAGCTGCCAAAAACCAAAAGTTCACGGGTAATTACAGTACCCCGAAGGGCAAACGCGCTGTTATTTCAACCCCTTGCTTAAAAACAGCACACTGGCTGTCAAATGTCTTTGATTGTATGTAAATCTAGCTACAAATCATGCATAACGTTAGTAAAAAAAAAACCGACATAATCCTTAAAAATTAAAAAATCTATAGCTGTGTATATACATGTATAGAAAGTGCTATTCCTTAATCAGCGTCTTGTGAGATCATCAGATCAGCGTCTTGTGAGCAACATTAAAAAAACACTTCCGGGTAACAAAAATTAGGAAAATTTAAAAATAAAGGAGGCTAACGAATTACTTCAAAACTGATATAAATTGAATGTATTCATTGTTTAAGAAAATGTACCTCTCAAAACATTGACAGCAATTCATATTTTATCGTATTTAAGAGTAATATCAATAAAAAGTGGGTATTAAAACACTTTCCAAGGTCAAAATTCAGACAATGCGAATGACTGAGTATGGAATACATATTGCCTCATAGATCAAAAACTATTGAATGTTCTACAGAGAAAGCAATGTAGGAAATGTTCAGGAGAATGTGTAGAGTCAAACCTGTCTAATCATGGGGAATTGTGTGCTACATCTAGCAACACAATATTTTCCACATCCTCTTTAGCCCCAATGCAAAACACTATAATAGAGTACATGTACATATTGTCCAATACAGAAAAAACAATTCTATATGCCACAGTGAATGTATTGTAGAAAATGTTCAGGAGACTGTATAGAGTGATTATTTGCTGAAAGATCAAGGGGCACTATGTATTTGCAATTGCTGCTGTTATTTTACTCCGTCCATTCCATTGGCCACAATACAATTGACTGTAGGCTATATGAAATACATATTGCCCTTCACAGAAAAAACGATTCTATTTACCGCAGTGAATGTTTTGTCGGAAATGCTCAGGAGAGTGTATATAGTGATTATATGCTGGAAATCAAGGGGCACTGTGTATTTGCACTGTGTATACCGCCGACGTTTATTTTGAAACCGGAAGTCTTATTGTTCCTACCAAAACTCTAATGTTGCCACCATGACGCTAATTATTTCTTATAGTATTGACGGACACCAAATTTGTCGGACACAAATAAAGTATTTCCGGGTCACGATATTTAAAAAATATCTAAAGTCCCACAAGAGAATGTGTCAAATATTTCTAGTATGTAGAATTATTGTCTAAATATTACTGTGACTCTTATCAGTAGTGGTGCGAAGATTGAAACATGAGGTTCAAAGGTTTTCGACATATGGTACGAGATGAAATACTGTTAGCGTTTAGAAAATGTCTTCAGTTGAAACAGCATTATTTTTATTTTATTTACTGTATACTTTGACACTCTTGACTTCATCATCCAAAACCTTAAAAACAGATGGTTAGTTTAAAATATGTGACTGGAAATGCAAGAGAGATGTGGGATTGGAACCCGCAGATGAACATATTCCCATTGTCAAAGCACATGTATAACCATTGCACCAGGTACCACCATGACGGCAAAAGACATCTATATAAACATTAAATGTGATATTTCTTTCTAACCAGCAGATGTCACTACGGTGAACTGTGTTAAAAGTTTCAAGCAATGAACAGTTTTTGATGTCACATAATTAAGAACACAGTTTACAAATATTGCAACAATTTTCCATACAACCAGGGTCCGGTCTAGTTCAAAAGTCTGCAGAATACAAAATGTGAGCTTGCACAAAAAGCAATGTCATCGCCATAAGAATTGTTCCTGGACTTTCATTGTGGTCGAAGTGGCTTTAAATAAAGCCAGAGGACACTCAAATTTAAACATTTCGCACTGTTCTCCACCCAAATCTTTCCAGTCTTTGCATTTGAAATAGTAGTATAGGCCTACATATTTCAATTATATTTACAGAGTGGAATATTGGAATTTAAACCTGACATAGTATGAATGTTTTCATTGTATTAAACTTATATTCATGTGTGAAATAGATGGGTCTAACTGGTATTCGACCAGGGGTCCATGGACCTTCTGTAGGGGGTCCTTGGGAAGAGCTCCCAAAAGTGCTTATTCAAATTATTATTATTATATTACTGTTAACATATTATTGTACATCATTTGTGTTTATTTTGTTTAGCTTAACCTTGAAAATGGGACAAAAAATGATTATGGATGTATATAAAGAGATGTGTCCTGAAATAACTGATCCTGAATGATGTAGAGAAGATAAGAGGAAAGCAGTTTGTGTTTCTCAGATAAGAATATCACTGAAAGTGCCAAATAAATGAGGAAGGGAAGCTTGGTCAGAGTTGTTCAGAATGTTAGTATTGGAGAGAGAGTAAATTTAATTTTTTTGTAAAAATAAATGCTAATATTAAACAATGTCTGTGCAAAATTGTAACAAATTGCTACAATGAATATTACAGATATCATCATATTGCTTTTACGTAATTATAAGGAGTGATTTGAGTTAAATAAAAATGTACATTTGCAAGTGTTAAGTCATTTAGCTGAAGCTCCTATCCAGAGTGACTTAAACTTTTTTCATACTGGCCTCCAGTGGGAATGAAACCCATCAAATGAGCTAAATAGGACAAAATATAATGGGGGTCCTAGGATGGACTAATGGTTTGGGTGGGGGTCCCTGGACAAAAAAAATTGCTCACCTTGTTTGACCAATAACACTGCTGAGCTTTAAGGTTTTTTATGTCCTGGGTCTGGTTCAAAATAAAGGTAGCACTTAAGGTAACATTTGGAGGAATTAATGACACAGGAATTGTAACACAAGAGGCGTTTGTTTAGCATTCAAAGTACAGCAAGGCAGGGTAGGACATCAGGTCCAAAAAAGGCGGAGAGGAAGAGTGAATCATTTCTAGGTTTTGACTAGGAAATATAGGGCTGAATGACACTCGAGAGTTGTGGGGAAACACCAGATCGGAGTGTCATTATTGCCAGAGAAAACCAGCTGAGACCGAGGTCTCATTTACAGTGGTGCCCTGTATTACAACCACAATCAATAAAAACATGAATAAGAAAAGATTTTAAAACTGATATTAAACAATAAAAAACCGCAAGTACAATTCACTGTAAAATTTTCAGTCAGACACTTTTTAAAATGTTCTATGGAACCAGTATCCTTCAACCTAAGATCATCCTTTAGATCAATCCAAATTTGAGAGGCATAGAAGAAGAATGATGTTGTACCTATCTTAAACTTGGCCTGGGGTACCTCGAGAACTATCTTGCGATCATATTTGATAAGAGCGGTTTTTCAGTATAATTTTGGAGGTAAGATAATTTGGAAGTTTCAGCAGGATGGCTTTATAAACAAACAATAAAAAGTGTCTTGCCTTCCTGGAATCCGAGGAATCCCAACCAACAGCAGTATATAAAAGACAGTGGTGTGTATAAAAGCCTGTCCCAGTAATAAAACGTAAAGCAGCATGATAAACAGAGTCTAGGTTGTTTAAAACAGAAGCATAGTCATGCATGTACAGTATACATGTATCACCATAATCTAACACCGACATAAAAGTGGCCTGAACATTTTAATTTCTATGTCGAGATGACAAGCATGCTTTATTTCTATAAAAGAACCTTATTCTGATTTTAAATTTTTTTTACCAACTCAGTAATATGGGTTTTAAAAGAGAGTTTATTATCTAACCAAATACCAAGATATTTGTATGAAGTAACATATTCTAAAACCAAATTGTCTTGTGTGGTAATTTTAAAAGTATTCACACCTATGTTTCTGGACCTCGAAAACACCATTTACTTGGTTTTATTTGCATTTAAAATCAAGCGAAGACCTATAAGGGAATTTTGTAAAGCATGGAATTCAGACTGCAAGTGAAAATATGCTTGTGCAAGAGAAGGAGCTGCCACATACAATACTGTGTCATCTGCATAGAAGTGAAGTTTACATATATCATTTATATATATATAGTAAACAGTAATGTACCCAAAATTTAACCCTGGGGAACTCCTTTATGAACTGCAATAAATTTACAGTTGTGCTCATAAGTTTGCATACCCTGGCAGAAATTGTGAAATTTTGGCATTGATTTTGAAAACATGACTGATCATGCAAAAAACTATCTTTTATTTAAGTATAGTGATCATATGAAGCCTTTTATTATCACATAGTTGTTTGGCTCTTTTTTAAATCATAATGATATTAAATCACCCAAATGGCCCTGATCAAAAGTTTACATACCCTTGAATGTTTGGCCATGGTACAGACACACAAGGTGACACAAACAGGTGAAAATGGCAATTATAGGTGGGGGAAATTCACCTTTGGCTTTTTAAATTGCAATTAGTGTCTGTGTATAAATAGTCAATGAGTTTGTTAGCTCTCACGTGGATGCACTGAGGAGGCTAGATACTGAGCCATGGGGAGCAGAAAAGAACTGTCAAAAGACCTGCATAACAAGGTAATGGAACATTATAAAGATGGGAAATGATATAAAAAGATATCCAAAGCCTTGCAAATGCCAGTCAGTACTGTTCAATCACTTATTAAGAAGTGGAAAATTCGGGGATCTCTTGATACCAAGCCAAGGTGAGGTAGACCAAGAAAGATTTCAGCCAAAACTGCCAGAAGAATTGTTAGGGATACAAAGAAAAACCAACAAGTAACCTCAGGAGAAATACAGGCTGCTCTGGAAAAAGATGGTGTGGTTGTTTCAAGGAGCACAATACGACGATACTTGAACAAAAATGAGCTGCATGGTCGAGTTGCCAGAAAGAAGCCTTTACTGCGCCAATGCCAAAAAAAAACCCTGGTTACAATATGCCCGACAACACCTTGACACGCCTCACAGCTTCTGGCACACTGTAATTTGGAGTGACGAGACCAAAATAGAGCTTTATGGTCACAACCATAAGCGCTATGTTTGGAGAGGGTCAACAAGGCCTATAGTGAAAAGAATACCATCCCCACTGTAAAGCATGGTGGTGGCTCACTGATGTTTTGGAGGTGTGTGAGCTCTAAAGGCATGAGGAATCTTGTGAAAATTGATGGCAAGATGAATGCAGCATGTTATCAGAAAATACTGGCTGACAATTTGCATTCTTCTTCACGAAAGCTGCGCATGGGACGCTCTTGGACTTTCCAGCACGACAATATCTCTAAGCACAAGGCCAAGTTGCCCTTCCAGTGGTTACAGAAGAAAAAGGTGAAGGTTCTGGAGTGGCCATCACAGTCTCCTGATCTTAATATCATTGAGCCACTCTGGGGAGATCTCAAAACGTGCGGTTCATGCAAGACGACCAAAGACTTTGCATGACCTGGAGACATTTTGCCAAGACGAATGGGCAGCTATATCACCTGTAAGAATTCGGGGCCTCAGAGACAACTATTACAAAAGACTGCACGCTGTCATTGATGCTAAAGAGGGCAATACACAGTATTAAGAACTAAGGGTATGCAGACTTTTGAACAGGGGTCAGTTCATTTCTTTCTTTGTTGCCATGTTTTGTTTTATGACTGTGGCATTCTGTTATGACCTACAATTGAATGTGAATCCCATAAGAAATAAATGAAATGTGTTTTGCCTGCTCACTAATGTTTTCTTTATAAATGTACATATATTACCAATTCTCCAAGGGTATGCAAACTTTTGAGCACAACTGTAGATTCACACCCATCTGAAACAACCGCTTGAGTCCTATCACTAAGATAGTTTTTTAAACCATAAACAAATATAACATTAAAATATAAAAACATTTTTAAAGTTATATTTGCGTTTCTTAGGACGATAGGATATATAGACAGATTCTGGTATGAATAAGTGGATTAGGTTATCTCAGTAATTCTGTCAGTGTGGTAGTAGTACGCGGGTTTCTTGTCCACCCTCCAGTACAGAGGGTGGCAGTAATGCACATTAACATTGCGTGCCAACAGCCAACCGAACACCATAGAAGAAGCACTACGAAAGGAATGGTGAACGCTCCAAATTAATCCGATTGGTCGACTCCAAATCGGCGGTTTATTTTGGATTTGTTTTGCTTTTTGCATGCAAGCGTTTTGAGAGTTGTGTTTGTTAAAACATACAAGTATGGATGAGTCAATGAAGCGTACATTACAACGTTTGATACGACGAATCCCATCTCAACTGCTCAAGACAACACTAAGCAAGTGGGCACATATTTTAGAAGAGGACCTGCGTTTGCTGGATTTCACACAACCAAAATGTCTATTCACGGAAAATCTGCTTTCTCTATGTGAGGTATCAAATGCATTCTATCTAGCTAATGTATTAGATTAAGCTTGGCTCAGTTAATATTGGGCAAAATGCATCATATATTGTGACATGTTTTATTGTTATCAACCTTCCTCAAAACGTAATGTAATTTCTCCCCAGGGGAAGGGCACGACAGTGAAACACATCACAGAACTCGAAATGATATGTAAGTATCTGATACAAGGCAATGCGTCTGCTCACACTTTGCAACTCGATTCCGTTGTATGGGGTTCAGAACAGGGAAGCGCACCACGTTGAATGGAATCCGTGAGATGGCACTATAATTAAATCTTTTTGTGGTTTTTAGCACGATTCCATGCTGATGGTGTTTACACCAGAATACTCTCCACATGTTGGTGTTAAACTAATAGGTTTCCATCCAATTGGCAAACCAATTGTCTGTCAACATCTATAAAATGTTACCAACATCTTGTTTCCATTTGCCATTCTTTTTATGCCCCTGAATTTATTGCATGAAATGGTTGGGTAGAAATGTTGTGTACTAAATCTATAATTGACGTCTACAATGTTTTCCAGATATCATTGAGAATCCAAATCAGGTAATGTGGCGTGCTTTCCAGCTTCTTGATGCAAGGGGTAAGTTATAGCTTCCCAATATCTTCCTGTACATTTTGTAGCCTATTTGGTCCTCTCAATAACACCTTTTATAAATGACCCTATTCAGTGTTGTCATTCTGAGGTATTGAAGGTAGCATGATCAGAAACCATATTAGTCATATTTAGTTATTTTTTTCCTCAGAGGATGCACCATCCATTGAGCTGACACAGTTCAAGGAACAATTTAAGGCCCACCTTACAGAGCTCAACAGCCATGTAAGTATGTAAAACATACAGTTAGGTCCAGAAATATTTGGACACGGACACAATTTTCATAATTTTGGCTCTGTACGCCACCACAATGGATTTGAAATGGAACAAAAATATTGTATGAAACATTTGGGAATTGCAACCATTTTCATACACAGTCCCCTTATTTCAGGGGCTCAAATGTAATTGGACAAATAAACACAATCATAAATAAAATGTTCACTTTTAATACTTTGTAGAGAATCCTTTGCAGGCAATGACTGCTTGAAGTCTGGAACGCAAGGACATCACCAAACGCTGGGTTTCCTCCTTTGTGATGCTTTGCCAGGCCTTTACTGCTGCTGTCTTCAGTTGTTGTTTGTTCATGGGTCTTTCTGCTTTAAGTTTTGTTTTCAGCAAGTGAAATGTATGCTCAATCGGGTTGAGTTCAGGTGATTGACTCAGCCATTGCAGAATACTCCACTTCTTTGCCTTAAAAAACACCTGGGTTGCTTTCGCAGTATGTTTTGGGTCATTGTCCATCTGTAAAGTGAAGCGCCATCCAATCAACTTCGCTGAATTTGGCTGAATCTGAACAGACAATATATCCCTATACACTTCAGAATTCATCCGGCTGCTTCTGTCTTGTCACATCATCAAACACTGGTGGCCCAGTGCCATTGGAAACCATTCATGGCCATGCCATCACACTGCCTCCACTGTGTTTTACAGATTATGTGGTATGCTTCGGATCATGAGCCGTTCCAAGCCTTCTCCATATTTTTTTCTTCCCATCATTCTGGTACAGGATCTTAGTTTCATCTATCCAAAGAATGCTGTTCCAGAACTGGGCTGGCTTTTTTAGAATGTTTTTCTAAGAATGTACCAAACCGTTGATTTGGCCACTCCTGTTCCTGCTATCTCTCTGATAGAATTTTTTTTTTGCAGGCTAAGGATGGCCTGTTTCACTTGCATTGAGAGGTCCTTTGACCGCATGTTGTGGTTTCACAGCATCAGCTTCTAAATGCAAATGCCACACCTGGAATCAACTCCAGAACTTTTACCTGCTTAATTGATGAAGGAATGACCCACACCTGTCCATGAAACAGCTTGAGTCAATTGTCCGATTACTTTTGTTCCCTTGAAAAAGAGGGACCAAAATCTACATATTAAAGAGTTGTAATTCCAATTTGGATGTGAATACCCTCAAACTGAAGCTGAGAGACTGCACTTTAAGCCCATATTCATTATTTAACTGTAACTTGAATATATTTTGGTAAAATATATTCAAGTATAACAAAACTTGTGTCAGTGTCCAATTATTTCCGGACCTAACTGTATGACTCACAGAAAGCAAACATTCCTTGGCTTGTAATGTCCCTCACAACTAATGTGCTTGTGTATGCCATCTCAGTCAATTTCTGTATGTATCTTTCCTTACAAGGTGTCTATTAAAATAAAGAAGCACACAGATGAGGCCGTATGGATACGTATTGCCTGGGGGGACAACTTCACAAAGCCTAATCACCTCAAGCCCACATACGCAGTCCACCATCTCCAGACTCCTTATGTCTTTGTGACCGGCCTAACTGTGAAGCATAAGCCTCTTTTAAATCAGGCAAGGATGCTTTCTTAATTGCCACACATGGATTTATAACATCGTAATTGCAAGTTAGTTGAATTCTGTTACTATATCCTGTGTTGCCTGTTTAACAGACAGTTCTGTCCTGCAGGCATTGGTTTTGACCACCAGGTATGGCTCTATGAAAGACGCTTCCCTCAGTGGAAGGAACCTCGTTGCCATCAGAGACCTATTGATGAGGCAATACCAACAGGTAGGCCTTGGCCCTATGCTTTGTTCCTTTGCTCAGAAAGCCTACAAGGGGGAAAAGGCCATCTTAGGGCCAGCACAACCAGTCCATTACTTTCTGCTAACAAGGAAAGCCTAATGATGCCCTAGCATACTAACTAAGAAGATCTTGTGTTTGTATCAAATGTCTAGGTGTTCCCCACCAAACATCCAAAACCTCTTCAGGAAAAGAATCATGTCCCTACAAGTATGTTTTGTTGTCCGGTTCTAAAATAGTTTTAATTAGTGCTGCAACAACTAATCATCATTAACAACATCAATAAAAATTATTGACAACTATTTTCATTATTAATTAGTTAGATTGGACACAATACAAACTTTGAGCGAAATGCATCCCCAGTTACATAAGACTGTAAGATTCTCTGGGGTGTTGTACTGTTGCCTTCTCCTAAGAGTACAATGTAAGTTGATTTAAAAAAAAAGTTTTTATCCAATAAATTGACGTGGTAATCGAAAGATGAATCAATTCTCAAAATAATTGTTAGTTGCAGCCCTAATTGTAATATAAATTAGATGTTAATCATGATGACAATCACAAATAATTATATATAAATAGAATATTGATTTTGTTTTTGTGTTTCACTGACACTGTGTTTTAGACCCCAATATAGAGAAAGAACAGATTGAGAATACAGAGAACCGACTTCAGATGGCTTGTGAGGCTTTTGGTAATGGGACGCTGCCTCAGCTGCAAAAAGCTGTATACCAGGTGCACAAAGATGAACACTAGTGGCAGTTTCAAAGAAGCATTCTCCTTATTGGCCTGCTGTGCTGTATGTGACAATGCATTTTTCTCTCCACAGCTGGAAACCAAGTTCAGAGATAACTCCAACAAGACATTGACAGGCAGTGATGAGCCCTTCAGAGGAGTTGTTGAGTTCACCAGCACCAACCTGTTGGAGTCACTCAGGCATGCTGTGTCTTCAGGTACTATATCTACAGTGCATTGTGAACACCTACACAATCACTTCCACAGCCTTCACATTTGGCTGCCTTAAAATGAAATCTAAAAAGGCATTACAGTAAAATGTTTTGTGATAACAGTAGTAAAGTGTAATGTTAATGTAACACAAACTGATTAAACACACAGCCACATGCTGCCTACTAGGCTAACCATTTTAATTTCAATCAGTTTAATCTGGATATGCATACAGATGTTGCAGAGTTTTCCTGTGTTCTGTGGTAGCCTAGAGTGTTGTCATGAATGCCGTACAAAGTACACTGTTAAGAATAATAACCTTTAAGCCTCTGCAAGCCCAGCCTATCCATTGAATTGGGTGAGCAAAAAGCAGCCCAATAATTGCTTTTGCTTGCATTTGACAGGTATTGCATCGACCCCAGTCACACCTCTTCTCTCATCAATCACACAGAAAGGGAGAAACTATTTTGTTGTAACTGACAAAGGAGTATAAAAATACACGAGCAACTGCCTTAAGTGTATTAAATATTAAAATGTTCTGATTTAATAGGCATTTTTAAATACATGTTGAAAGATGTTTTCTTTTGTTATTTGTCAATTTATTTTGTTTTGTTTAAACAAATAAAGTCACCAAAATATGGAGGAATTTAGAATGCGTAACTGAATTAATGCAATGTTGACATTAAAACTCAGTTCTTATGCTGTTGATAAGAGTTGTTTTTAATTTAGTCCACATTTACAGTATACCATTTTCACTAAAGTGTATACCCTAATGCAGTGGTTTTCAATCTGTTGTTATTGTTTTTGGACAGATTTATTTTTATGGTAGTATTAATGGTATTTCTATAAGCATTGTGCCATTTTGACAATGCACATTTTAATAATAAGCTTGTCTTACTTTTATAACATTTTAAATTATTTAACCTCGCGATGGATGGTCCTCAAACGCTCTTAACTATGATTTTGTATTCCCGCTGCTATTCTGAATGTTATTAGATCATGTTTCAAATACTTCTGATACAAAATTGTGCCTGAGAGAACTGACATTACGCCCCCAAGGTCATGGATTGGAAAGGTTTGTAGCCTCTGCAACCAATTCTGCCATATGTTTAATAGCCAAACATTTCATATATAAACACAACGTTGTCATTTAATCCTCCACCTTAGAAATTGGGTCTGTGATGATCATGTCTGAATCTGTTAATCTTTGTTTACTGAGGTCTGCTATGACAAAGGGTCTGAATACTTAAATGCATCAGATATTTTCATTTTCAATAAACTGGCACACAATTCTAAAAAGTTGATCACTTTGTCATCGTTTTCTGTATGTAGATTGATAAACAAAATACACTTAATATAAAATTAATACAAATAAATATTGCCTGGATAAATCCTCTACTGAAAAGTACTGGAAAATATGTATTATACTAAATTAAATAACCCATCAGAATTAATCCACATAGCCTACTCATAATCCAACTACTGGATTGGTTGTTGGTAATACCCTGACCTGGGTTACAAAATTTATAAATTAACGTATCTTGAATAAATGAATAAAGGATTAAAACGCTGGTTTATAAACTGAAACAGGCTAGTCCACGCGCGACAATCCTCTTCAAGCCTTATGGCAAAGTGAGAGACACTGATTCTTTTCGCATTTCTCCATTAATTTATTCCATATGGAATTTTAGAATCGCTTCAAATAGAGGCATATGATTTGGGCGGTTTGACAATCTTGTCAATCTCACCAGGAGACATTTTGTCAACATTTTGGCTTCAATTTGCTCTAGCCTACAAATAAATACATTTGCTTATTTAGCCACAATTGACCAAACTCAATTTGTCCAATGTATATTTACACGATTATGAACATGGCGAGGTGGTGTAAGCCAGTGGTTCCCAACTCCGGTCCTCGAGTACCCACAACAGCATACATTTTTGTTGTAGTTCTGGACAAGCACAACCAATTCAACTCAATGAGAGACTGATAATTAGTTGACAAGTTGAATCAGCTGTTTGGCTGGGGCTACAATGCAAATGCGTACTTGAGGACCGTATTTGTGAACCACTGGTGTAAGCCAACACACCATACTTTAACTCAGTGTGGTAATGTACTTAGCTAATTTAGTTGATTCAGATTTTTGAAGCATGACAATCTGAACGCGATTGGTCGACCGTATCTTGGGTGGAAGCGTTACAAATTTGCCAATGATATTCTTATTTTCTTTCAGAATATCTCTGACCTTCTGTGGGAGGGGTCTGTCTGTTGCTAAGAGGTCTCCCGGAAGTGGAAGCGTCCTCGTATTTTTGGCTGCATCTTCAGGCGACGTTGGGTAGCTTGTCAACAGAAACATGGCTTCCTCTGCGTCGGGGAAAGCATATCAGAATGATAATGCTTCCATGGGCAGTCAAAAATGCAGCGAAGAGCCACCCGCACAGACGCGGGAGATTATCAAACCGTCCATTTTGGAACTCACCAAAGAAGTGCAGACCAATATCCTTTGCACTGTGGAAGGATGTGGCAAGATTTTACCGAACACGCCAGCCCTGAACATGCATCTCGTAAAGTCCCACAGAGTCAAGGTAGCTAACGTTAGCTATTTTGTTAGCCTCTTAAAGGGTCTAACCAAATCTTTAAGTATGTCGTCTTTTTTTTAATTGATACCTGCTACTAGCTTGTAGTGACGCTGACAACGGTCAGTCGACACTGGACATTGTTTGAGGATTATTTAACTGAAGTTTGCTGTCGGTTACAAATGTATCTTTATTGTTGCAGATAACGTCACATTGAACTGAGCAGTTACAATACCTCATTTGACAACATTTCTCTGATTTTCCTCCGTAATGTTTCGTTAGCTAGCATGATTTTACTGTCTCATTGTCATTCATCATGCCCAAATAGCCTTACTTTAAGTTAATGAGTCATTGACAGGCATTTGGATTGTTGATGTTTCTGAATTAGACCCATTAAAATAACCCTGCTACAGTAAAGTAATCTTTAAATTGCCCACATTTTAAGGAGAGATTTAATGATCTGATATTTAACTTCACACAGTCCTTACTCTTATTATTTGTGTAGTGAGTTATGTTTTAATGTAATTTGGTTCCTCCTGGCCATGCATGGCAATGCCTCCATATCCCATCATGCCTCGTGGAAGTTCCTACATTTTTGTATTTTAAGAACGATTTCAGTAGAGCAATGACTCCTATTGCTAAGAGTTCTATTGGATATTAGATTTAAAGAAACCTGCTCATAGGCCAGACTTATGTAGGACAACTTTTGGAAAATCAGCATTACAGATACTTTTTATATACTCTAAAGCTAGTGTCAAGTCCAGTCACACTAACTGCAATTTACTTTGCAAACATGGCTTACATTATATGTTGATGGGGTTTTAATCACAGATTTCACAGCCATTATGCCGCAATGTTGCAATTGAGACTTTAGTCTGGTGCAGGGGTATTCAACTCTTAGCCTATGATGTCCAGAGCCTGCAGGTTTTTCTGCCTCATCATTAATTCTACCCACTGGTGTCCCAGGTTTAAATAAATCCCTGATTAGAGGTTGTCAATGAAGATGTTCTGTGGAACTCGGTTCAAGGTCCAGCTTTCTGTAGCACTGGTCTGGTGAGCAACTATTGGAACTCTGCCCAAACAAAGCATTTTATTGTGTTGTATTTGATTTACACTGGCGTTCCACCCCTTTTAAACAAATGTTTCCCAGGCTTAACGTAGCATTGCTATGGTCTTAAGAGGCTAGTTTTCCCTAAATGAACGTGGTTCTCAGGTGGGATCTAGCTGTTTGAATTTGAATTAGGTATGAAAAGCACTCCATGCAGCTCATGCTCCTCAGCTCCCTACATACATGATACAGTAACTGTTTTCAATCTTAATTCATTGGGCCTAATGCAGAAGAATGAGAGAGTAAATGCGTTGTGCAGTATTTCATGAAGGGAACGCAATGTCAAATGGAACAAAATTGTGTCGAGTGAGCATGGTTAATGTCCATGGTTGTGGGAAACAGCTGACAGCAGAGGTAATGCTACCCTATCTGAGTCATCAGGCCAGAAAATGTTAGGCTTTTTACTCTGCCTCAGCTGCCGTTCACACACTGGCTAAGCATGTTTTGCGTTATGAATTGCTGCAGATTGAGATGGTTACAATAGAATTGTTGCAGGTCTGGGTCAGACATCCAAGAGGAGTCCAAGATTCTAAACCGCTAGCCGTGCAGGTCAGAGCACAGGGCAAAGCCGTGTAGTAGTGTGCCCTCGATGTAAAGGAGAGGTAAATGTTCAAATGAAAATGGCCTACCTGGATTAGTTGCTTATTTCTCAGAATGCAAACTACTTGCCAATTCCTCATATAGGTAATTTGAACTTCTTTGCACATAAATGATAAATAACAAAAACAGGCTAAACAGCAAGTTCACCCCTCTATGGCAGATATGCTACTAACAATTCAAGATAACCCAATGCTTTGCCCAGTAGAAACTGAGTTAAATTATATTTCTGTTTCATAGGATCTGCTTCATCCACAATTGAATGAGTTGATGTACCAAGGACATAATAAAAATGTTTAAGTTCTGCTACACTAAACTAATGTCTTAATAGGTTTAGGTGACTATATGATGATAAATACTGTTCAATCAAACCTCAAATACAAATATCAAGTTGTCATCAGTTGTCTACTGGTGCGATTGTTGAAGATAAGGTTGTCGAACTTTCCACTTAGTTACTGGTTGTAATAGATCACGCATTTCTTTTTAAAATTTTTCATGAAAACAATTTTGGATGTAATACATTGTATTTTTTTATTGTTAAGGGGGAAAAAAGCTTCAAATGGCAGTCTCCAATAGCTCTTACAAAAGTGTCATGACTATTGAAGATACATTCCGGGACTTTGCACATAAGAATTGTTTTAACCTCCTGTTTGAGCTGGATGGGTATAATATTGTTTATATGCGCATAATCTATAAGTAGAATCAATATCAGGCCTCAGAGAGGTGTAAAATTCCAAGTTTTAAAGTGAGTGGTGCACAGAGACACACAAAAGGTCACAATTTTTTTCGACCCTTTTAGCTGACAGCACCACTTCCACAACCAGTGACCAAAGATGGCAGATGGCATCTTTTAAAATTATGTATGTCGAATTGGGAGGTTGGACAATAGTCCATGTCCTTCAGTTTTTACTTTTTAAAATAAATGTGACTTTTGCAATTGTTTTTAAAAAAAGCTATTGAATTTTCAACCCCCAAAAATGTTTGTTGTCCATTATCCATTATCCCCTGATTCATAATATATAATTTCTTTTTCATTGCATGTTTTTTGTAAGTGCTATTGACAATTGATGTCAGATTTTGCAGAAGTCATTTAAAAAAATGTGTGGATGTCCATCCTCCAATTATTCATAATATATCTTTCTCATAGTTCTGGATTGCTTGGCTTAATATCTGTTGAAGAGCGAAAACAGAATATCCACTGAATAACACATCTTAAACAAACGTTACCTTGTTGAAGTTGCTTCAGAGGAGGACCATTGGGAAGGCCTGCACAGTGACTTAGCACCACTGGCACTGACAACACATCCATCAGCACAGTACATCCACCCTACCTTTGTTGACTACTCACCACCCCTTGAAAAAGAGCGCCCACAGGAGTGGAGACCAGTGAAAAGGGAAAATGGAAGGGGATATTTGTCAGTTTACACATGAGGGACACCAACGTCTTTGATGCTGAAAAGGTTGGCATACATGTCAACTGCAGTCATTGTAGATGTACGCAACAGGCTCAATGGCTACTTCCTCACACCAGCTGGTCTAGTGTCTTTCCAAGATAATGCAATCACATACCGCCCAACGTTAAATAGTGCTGTGTGTTTTGGAAAACAAACACTCGGAACCTTGTTTTAATGAAACTAACATTGTTGGAATGTGTTCTTTTAAAATGCCAATCGTGATGTTATTCAGTTATCAAACAATGCTTATTGCAGCCCCACCTGTAGAGTATATATAAAAATTGCCAAAAATCTGGTGTTTATATGAAATTGTACACAATATCGCTACGATATCCAAGATGTTTTGTAGTGGCTAGAAATAAAGCTTCCTGTTCCCTGCCTGCCTGAGTCAATGTTTGTGACTGAACTGTTCCTGTTCTGACTAGGGAAGGGACATACGGTAATGGAGTCTCATTCAGAGTAGTTCAGGGCCTGTGCTTTTGGCTCGAACACCGTCTGAATGTTAACCTGTAACTCTGCTGCTGTAAGTAGTTCTAGTGTTTATGCACCCACAGAGATGCTGTATGCCTCATACACTGCCTGTACAGTAGTTAGGGACAGGCTTATACTCTCCATATTTTCACTGTGAAGACAGCTCATTTTATGTTTATCAGAAATGAACTAATGACGCAGAGTAATTGTATCCTATAGGTGAACAGTGAAAGCTCTGCAGTCCTAATAATGGTGGTTGGGCTGTACACAGGCGTTGAAGCTAAGGTCTTATCTGTGGCCTGTGAGGCATGCCAAGCTGTGTGCCTGATGTGCTCTTATGTAATCATGATGTTGTTCATTTGTTTTAATACCACGTGCTGCTGACAGCTGCTGATAGATGCTTCGACGCAGGTATCTGGAAACAAGGAGTGAGGAGTGCTGTAAACCATACTGTGGAAAACACAAGCTCTGTGCTGTTAAACGAATTCCCTTTAAAAGTCATTTGCTGTAATTATTGGGATGACGAGGCATTTTGCTCTGCACTCAGTGTGAGGTTATGAAGAATTGACTGTCAGCTTTTATCTAGTCATGTACCACAGTGGTTCTTTTTTTTTTTTTTTTTCCAGGTGTCCCAATTTTTCTAAATGATAAATGATGTTCTCAAAATGTGGTGGCAGCAGCAGAAAATATTTGTATTCTTTATGTAATGTTATCAGCAATACCTTTCATTTGTTGTCTCAAACCTATTTCTTATAACATTGAGACATTAAACCTAGTCATTTTGAAGACATTGGTAATAAAGGTCAGTCTAAGCTCATTTGTTACAAATAGTAATTTAGCACTTCCGAGACTGAAATAGTTGACATGTCATAATCCGCGTTAACTCTAGAGGCAAAATGTGATGCTAGTTCTTTATACACTTCACCATTCATTTGGTATTTTAGCAGTCAAAATTCAATCATAACATTTCCAAGTGGCAGCCTTTCTTACTTCAGATTTTTACAAGCTTCACCTGGGATGGTTTGTTTTACATCCTCCTCATCCATTACTTGACATTTTTTCTAAATAGAATTTGAAGCTTACACTGTACACACCCCATAGTCCTTTGTTGGTGAGTAAAATTGTGAAGACCCCTGTACAGCATAATTAGGCAGCCTTTGGTTACATTAAGTGCAAATCAACTACACTAAACCAGTAAGCCTATAGCATCACAAACTAATATCCTCTCTCTCCTTAGGATGGTCTTGTCAACCCCACCATCAGGAAGGACATGAAGGACTCCCAGAAGCTATATTGTTGTCCAATAGAGGGCTGTCCACGTGGTCCCAACAGACCCTTCTCCCAGTTCTCTCTGGTTAAGCAGGTACCACATCACCACTGTGAAATACCCTATTCAATCTGTGAGATATTCTCTTCAGATTTCGGGGGGACACCCTTGGATAGACCTAAGAGTCATCTGTAAACTTGCAATTTTTCTACGTCTCACCCTCTGCCTTGAGCTTGTAGACAATACTCTGCAATTTAAACTGATATAGAGAATTTCTATATTTGAATTTTTATATTCTGAGATTGTCACTGACCTAACTTGGCAATGGAAAACTATTAAAGCCAACTTCTGCAATCAAAAATAATGTCCTGCACTGATTATTGGCCCATATTCTCTTAACACAATCAGTCAATATCGATAATTTGTCATTTTTTGTACCCTGGTATGAAATATATGTAGGTTTTGATATTTAAATTAGAAACATCAAATGCCAATTGATGTCATGCTTGAATGACATCTTATTTAGATATATTTTTCTATATATTCTAATAACAAAAGCTAGCAATCTTCAACTCTCCTGAATCTATTGGGAGTTGTTGCGATCAGACTAAATTGATTAAATTGTTTATATTATGACCAAATTGGGAATAAGAGAATAATAATGTAATCCGGTGTTCTTAACAAGTAAATCCCTCATCATACAACAGTGTATTTTCTGCTTTTCAGCACTTTATGAAGATGCATGCAGAGAAGAAGCACAAATGTTCCAAATGCAACAATGGCTACAGCACAGAGTGGGACCTGAGGCGGCACATAGAGGACTGTGGGAGGACGTACCGCTGCACGTGTGGCTGCCCCTACGCCAGCAGGGCTGCATTACTGTCTCATATCTACAGGACTGGCCATGAGGTCCCAACAGAACACAGGTGCATACTGCATGTCAAAGTTGAGGGCAGTGTTTCTGTTAGCTGGTAATTGCTGGCTTCTGGCCAATGAAAATACACCAAAGCTGACAAAACATTAAAAGTAAAAGGAAAGAAATAAACATACCCAAACGTCTGGATGGCCCTGGATCTCAGGGAGGTTGCTTTTTGTATTTCATCAGACTACAGATTTGAATAATTTCAGCACTACTGTGATAGCTGCCTGTGACTGTCCGTTAACTCCTCCAATGCAATTCTGTAGTCAGGTTTAAAAGTTGGGCTTCACTGGTGACTGGCAGCAGGGTTTGATTTAATAAACTTAAACTGTACAGTACAATTTGAGGAAGGTCCTTTCATAGCTTGTTTCCCAGCATAGAATGACCTAATGAACTCACAGGCTTAAAACCACTGTCCCGGGTTTAAGCATCACTATTGCCCAATCCTGACACAACCCATAGCCAGTGACAAAAAACAAAACAGAACTGATGCGGCTTGTTAGCTCATGCATCTCAACTTCTATTTGTTGCAGACATTTGCCCACACGTGATTGCTGACCTTAATGAAACACTGAATACGAATATGCTGTTGATGATAGTGTTTGCAGAGTTGCTCAGGCGTTCTGTCATATGGTGTGTCCAGGATTTGTCACTAAACTAGATCTTTTGGAATTTCATGCAATTTCAATATGGTTTTGTCCAAGGTTGATAACATGTTATACATTTATCTAAAAGCGTAATGTACTTTTTTTTAAAATTAATGGCTAGTTAACATTTTACCTTTACAAGTACCCAGGTTTTTTTTTAAGGCCAAGTAGAAAAATGCTATCATGTGGACTTATCTGTAACATGAACTGCCCAACCGGTCACTGGGATCAGTTAGACATGCTATGTTGAAAGATGTCTACAAAGCAAGGCTCTCTTGAAGCAGCATAGTTTTGCACTTCAAGTATACATGAACACTTAATAATATATTTAGCAGACATCCCACTTGGGACCTTTAATATGCTTTGATATTTATCATTACATTGAAAGACTTGCCAAATCCTCGATGTTTCCCTTTAATATTCAAATTTTTTAAATGATTGTGATGTTATTGAAATCAAATACAAATCGTATTCCAGAGCAAGAGACGAAGCTTCATATGATGCCAGTTGAAAGAGTATGAATTAAAAGACTTGTATGCAAAGCCAAAATGTGAAATATGCCATTATTATTATTTACAACAATTTAAAAAATGCTTCCTTCAAAGCACAATTCCATGGATTAAACTCCATGAAAATCCATTGAATATTTTTTTTGTATAGGTTTGTTCAATCCATTGATATTTTAGCTGCTTGACATATTCTCTCCTTTCCTGTGTTTGTAGATATCCACCAGTGAAAAAGCGGAAGATGGAGAGACTGATAAGCGGAGCAGCAAAGGTCAAGCCCAGTGAATCCATGTGTCAGATCATGACAACCCACAGAGAACTCTCAGAAGGCTCCCTTCCCTCAGACAGGATCGGCCACACCCCAGACTCATTCAGACATACCCACAGTAACCCCCCTAAACAACTCCAGAAACTCCTACTACCGAAACCTAAAGTGGCTCTGGTGAATGTCCCTGTGATGCACTTGGCTCACCTCCCTGTCCTCCTCCCCTCCGCAGAGAGTGGGGCTTTGAGGTCTGTGGTGCTGGCTGTGGACAGCCAAGGCTCTTTCAGCACCCTCCACCTCATGCCCCAGTCTATGGGGGCCATGGTGCCCCACCTGGACCCTAAGAACCTTTGCTTCAGGGGTAGCATGCCTGCCTCTCGCTCCAGCCTGGGGACCGTAAGCACTGGGGTGCAGGTGAGTCTAGAGCCAGGGGGTTCTGCCAATGACCCGGGGGGACCCAGGGGACGAAGCACTTCCACCAACATCCAGACAGACATCTCTTACTTATCCAGGATGCCTGTTGGGGTGGGGATGGATGTGTGTCCCATTGGTGAGCCATCGGTCTCGTCGTGTTCTCAAACAGACATTAGCGTGAGTGCTCAGGTCCTTCTGCCGGTCAGTGTTGAGACCCAGACGTTTCCCTCTAAGGCCAAAGCCACTACCACCATTGGGGCGCAAACCGACACTCACAGTCTCAACCAACTGCCCTGCCTCTCTTCCTCCCAGTCTCCCTACATCACCAGACAGACCCAGACCAACTTCCCCCTAGCTGGGTTGGAAGAGAGGGCTCAGATCAACCAGCCCATCATGTGCTCAGACCTGTTTGACAGTTACTCACTCAGTGTCTCAACACAGACAGCACTGACGGATGCCCACTTCAGAGCCCAGAGTGTCAACAGCCCCCTCTCCACCGCAGGTCACAGTTTCTATGACGATGACAAATCTGCAGCGGGCATGTGTTTTGGCATGCAGACAGACGATCTCCAGCCGGGTAGCGTAGCAGACAACCAAACCCAGACCACCTTGGCTCTGTTCAACGACCTTGAGAACATCTTGTCTGGTGACTCTCTATCTGCTCACCAGGTGTTAGTAGATTCTTCAACAGACTGTGGGTCTGGCCTGGGCTCGGTTCAGGAACAGCACACAGGCATCGACTTTGACTTTGAAGAGTTCCTGAATGCGGCCCACATCCAGACACAGACAGAGGAGAGTGAGCTTGGTGGCCTGGGGGCTGACACGCCCCTGGAGGTTCTGGATATCCAGACCCAGACAGACTTCCTCCTCTTGGAAGACCTGGTTAACAGTGAGGGGCCCGGCCGGAGCCAGGCCAGTGACCTGGAGCTGGAAATGTTTGACACTCAGACCCAGACGGACCTTAACTTCCTGCTGAACGCCGGAGGCCACATGCCTCTGGGCAACATTCTGCGCCAGTCAAGCTTCTCTATTAGCACTGATTCCTCCGACACTGAGACACAGACAGACCTCCGCCAACCACTGACTCCAACGCCAAACTCCAACACCATTTCCTCCATCTCCCATGGCGACCAGGCCAGGCTTCTAAGTAGTGCAGAGACGCAGACAGTTACCGATACGGCATCAGAGGGCCTCGGAAACCTCTTCCTGACCAGCAACGAGACCCAGACTGTAATGGATGACTTCCTGTCAGCTGACATGGCCTGGAACATGGAGTCCCACTTCAGCTCAGTGGAGACACAGACATGTGAGGAGCTGTTTGCACTGTTTCAGCACTCTGAGAAGCCCAACAGCTGAATACCCCGTTTTCCATAGAGGATACCTTATCAGTCTATACAACAGGTTTCTTTTGTCTGTCCCTGAGGGCCTTTTCTTGGCTTCTACTCATCCTCTATGGTCAATATCCCTCTACTAATGGATGTTTCTTTAGATGTAGAAGCAAGCCTTTTCTTAGAACATTCCACAATACAAAATGGCATGTCCCAGATAGCTCCAAAGCACTTTCTGTCCATAAATATGATTTGTCATCCTGTTTTTGTATTTGCACATACTATTTAAATATATAATTTGTCAGAAAGCCAGCTTATTCTGTTTACAATGTTTCAACATCAGAGCACCAGTGTGCTATCTGTCATGTTTTCATTAAGAGTCTGTAATGCCTTTTAGTCTTTCCTTAATCAAATGTCTGTTGAATGGTTTCAGACATTTTTATGTGGCACAAACATACTGTACAAGTGAAATAGTTGCCTCACTCTCATTGTTGAAATGTGATTGTGAAGTGCAGTCTTGTAAAAATTGGCCTATTGTTGTAGGGCAGTCCAGCTATGTATAAGCTGGGTTGGGTCACAGCATAAGCAGACTAGCTTGTCATCGTATTTCACTTATTAATTAGATGGCTGTAAGTGTATAGCGGCACAGTGGGCTGAAGTGGTACAATACTTAACAAAAACACTATGAGGATATAGCTTTTCTTTAGTCATTGAGTACATTGTGATTGTGTGTCCACCACATATATCAATACTAAACCTTACTAATCATAAACTGTCTAAATGTTACAGTTTATATCAAACTTTTTGATCAATTGTTACAATCTAATGTATAATGAACTGGATGGGTCTTAGCTGGTATCATTGTTACCTAAGTTAGGCTACCTCATTGCACATGAACCCCATTCTTTCAAACAGACATTTGTCAATACAATGTCATTGTGAACTTTACAAGAGCTCTCCGATTTCAGTATTTCTTAATGTTTTGATTTTGTTGCGTAGGTGCCTTAAACCAAGTATTTTAGATTTTGTGTATTTGTTTGTTCTTGTCGGTTTGTGATACTTAATGCTGCTTGAAGTACGAAGGAGTTAAGGATTAAAACAAATCTGTTATATTTATTTGTGGGAGGCATATTCAAAGAACTTGAGTATCTTTAATTTGCATGTTGTCTCCATTTTCTGTCGTTGCAATATGTTTTGTTGCACAATAAGTTAGAATGTTAGTATTTGGAAACCGGTGTCTTCCAGAGGGGTGAGATAGTATTCATATGTTGGTGAAGCTCATGGTGGCCATTTCAAGATGGACATTTTGTCCATGGTGTTATTGTTGCTGGAAGATCCACTTTCGACTAGTTGTCTGCCTCCTGGCAGAAGCAACAAGGATTTTGCTGAAATATCCTGGTTCTTGAAGTTTATCCTGTTGACCTAAATGTGCCACAGGACCAGTAGAAGCTAAATAGCTCAATAGCATTAATCACTTCTCAAAACATTTTAGAAAGATGCTATGCACCTTTTATTCTTGCTAAGGTGAGATTTAAAACAGAGGCAACCATACTTTTTTGTCCTACATTTTTAAGGAAAGAAACTAACTTTTGTTTGAGCAATTGTATTAACATAAAATTAATACAATCCACTGGTGGATTTTTTTTTTAGCATAGCTCAGTATTTGAATACTTTTGTTAATTTTTATCAACAGTGTAAATACTTTTTCACACCCCTCTGATCTACATCATGTCTATGTTCTAAGAATTATATGCAGTATTTTGTCAAAGGCAGCATTTCTCCTACTGTGGTACACGCAGTAGGTTTTGAATTGTACCGATAAACTGCAGAATGTATATAACACTGTGCCCATACACGTTTTTGCACTGTATCCTGAAGAAACTGAACCGTTTCATTCCAGTATGTAAAAGATTTTCATACTCAACCACTACATTTCTTAATTTTATTGTACTGCACTGAACATTACTGCATTTTAAATTATTGTTAATAAACTTGATTTATAATAGCGCAGAGGGAAAGCTGCCTTGCATAAAAAAAATGTGCAGTGGACTACACTAAGGTGTCAACTAGTGCTTTGGCTTTGCTCAGTAGGGAGTGCATGCAGTCTTTGGTGCCTGAAGAATGTATTTCAGTTGCATTTCCGTTTGCAGACTTCTGTTCTATTTCTGTTGTGTGTGTGTGTGTGTGTGTGTGTGTGTAGGGGGTTGGTAAAGGTTGCCTTGTTGTTTGGTTGTGGAGGCTATGCTTCAGATGCTCAAATAAACTCTTCAAAAAATTGCATCATTTTTGAAACGACTTGAATTTTTTAGTTGAAATTGCCAGTTGTTTTACTAGCTTAGTTCCCTTCAAAACAAAGGAGAAGAAAGTATGCTTTGCAAATGTAGAAAAAAAATACATGAGCTTGCCTGGAAAAGGACCCAAGTGTATTTTTCCCTAATGCACAGTATGGAGAATGACAATTCTTGAACCAAAGAATCACAGTTGGAGATTTCCAAATGTTTTTTTTAATCTTGGTGTCAGCAAGTCTAGAAATCCTACTAGATGTCACCTCAATGCCAATCAGCTTTTTGGAAATCTTGCCAGAATAAGGTCTCTACTCATCAACACAAATGTCAGTATAGAGGTTTTTACTAAATGCCATTGAAACTTTGGAACTGGGTTCTACGATCAGATGAAAAATAAATAGAGCTTTCTGGCCACAAACAATCAAGATGTTTGTGGTAAAAAAAAAAAATGATGGTTATGCAGAAAATACTTCCTAATGTGAAGTTTGGTGGTGGATATGGACTATTGTGGGTTGTTTCGCTTCCAAAGGCCCAGTTTCTCGGTTACATGTCATCATGAACTGACCAAAGGATCAAGCTTTTGCATTTCCAACTCAGTCCCTTAACCTAAAACTATTGAAAACCTGTCAGTTGAGCTAAAGGGGAATGTGCATAAGTTAGGACCAAGGACTTAAGCATCTGGGGAGATTCTTCGTGGATGAATGGTCTTCAATCTCTTATGTGATCTCCCACCTTAAGAAACATTATAGATGTCTCTGCTGTTATCTTGGCAGGTTGAGGGTGCACAAAGTACTGAATGGATGGGTGTGAATAATAGTGACACAGTTGAGAAACATTTGAGTCCACCTTGGCTCTGGTTCATATTTTTTGGTTTGAACAATTTTACCTAAATGAAAGGTTAGATTTCTCAAGCTGATAACATTATTTTCTAATCTTTTTTGCTCATCTTTATCAAGGGGTCCAATAATTTCAGAGGGCACTGTACAGTCAAATCAAATATTTTATTAGGTTTTACTTACAACACCATACTCCACATTGTACACACTCACTGTGCATTTTAGGATACAAATCACTCAGTTTTCCATTGGCTGTATGGCAGTAAAAGTTATTGTACTACAGGTTTTATTACTTGTACTATGGTCAGTAAATCTAGTAATGCTACACAAATATTTTAGTGAGGGTCACACCTAGCAAGTATTTGAATGAGGAGCAGACTTCTAATCACTGGCTTTTCATTCCATTTCATGTAGGTAGTAAATGCAGATGCTTTGGCAAAGTCTCAGGATATTTTTGTCATACTGAGGAGCACAGAGAGGTTCTGAAATGAGAATGGCTGTGGTTTAAAGTTTAACATGCAAGAATCCAAGCACCAGACCTACAAAAATGTAGAGAAGGTAGCACACTTTCTGGTTAACTAAAAGCTCAATTGTGAACAAAAACTCAATGAGCGCAACTAGAAAATCACATACAAAATGTAGAAGTAAGCACTGCTTTAATCATACATACATATTCTTTAATTTATCACTTCATTTTAAATATTTAAATTCCTATGTGTGTGCACTGAGTGGAAGGCAGAATCATAACAGGCCTAACAGATTTCCCTCTGAATAACCAGTGTTCACCAATTAAAATGACACGTCTATAAAATGTATTCCGAATATCTGGAACACTTTGCATTGCTTAGTTTAATGGAGTATCGCAGTGATGATGAACAAAACCCAAACTTATAATTAGTGTGTGAAACATAAGCTAGTAAGGAAATGTGATGACGCTAGGTATAGCCTAAAAATCACAATAGCAAACTGTAAACTCAGGTCAATTGTAAGTTAGTGTGATGAACCAAGTTAATTTCATTTAACAGAGTTTATAATGGTCATATATCTATTTGAAGGCATCTTGCAGAAAGCTTCCTTTAATCATAAACCCCCAAATAATGAGCATTTGGGATGGAAGAGATTATGGAGAGTGCAGAGCAACATTCTCTGTTCAGAGTAGTCTCTGTACCGAGGCTGGGACAGGTACCCTGGTCCCAAACAGAATGGGCAGCTGGGGCTCCGAATACTTCAGGTTCTTTGTCTTCAGTCCAAAGTATAGTCTATGGCCACTACTGGTCTGAGTGTCCTGTCTGAGGTGTCTGCCCAGGGGGTAGGTGACACAGGGTACAGGATCAGCCAGTGTACTGATGGACATGTCACATCTTTTGGGGATGCGGCCACTGAAAGCAGGCAGTAAATGGTGGCTCTGTTTTGTCGGCCAATACTTGTAGGTGAAGGGTCCCTGGTTGGTCTCATCAGGCACCGTTTCTTTGTATGGGACCGTGTCTGTGTCTCTCATCTCCTCTCCCCTCTCCACACCTCCTGTATTCTCCCTGGCAGGCGTGGTATCCACAGAACTAGCATTGAGTCCCCGGCTAACTGCACCCCTCTGGAGCTTGCTGGGGAGGCTCTGGTGTCTGAGCTGGCAGGTCTTCACAGGCGGTAGGATAGCAAAGCTGTTGAGAATCATAGTCATGTCGCCACGTCTGTCCCTTATGGGACACTGTGAGGCTGAGTGGTGAAGGTGGTGCCCCTGAGACGAAGCCAAGCCCAACAATAAGTTACTCGTCTCACACAGCTCATCGTTTTCCTCCACCGTCTTGCCTTGAAGCATCAGTGTCTGTGTAGCTTTCTGGAGGTCCTGAAAGGACTCTGTTGGGGACGGCTTCTTTGAAGAGGATGTAGTAGAGGTATGACTAGAAGAGCTGTTCAGGAAGTCTCCTAGGATCATTGAGGCATCTTTCTCCAGAGGTTCCAGAGAGGAGTCACAGGAGGACTCTGGGAATTTAGTTAAACTGAACTCAGATTCATGGGGCTCTGAGAGCTTCACAAGGTCTATACATAACAGGCAATGGTGGTGGTCTATGTCTCCAGTCTTCATCCTCTTTTCTTTTCTCTGTGTCTGAATTAGGCAGCCAAGTGGAGTAGTCCTTCCCCAGCCCTGGATCTATCTCAACAACAAACACAATAGCATTAAGGGACACACTGAAAATTTTAAGAATGTATATGTGTATATGTGTATCAGAGAAAATATGGTCAAACATACTGACTGTTTTACTGTTTTCTTAGCTTGCATGAAAACATAAACATGCACACAATACATCTTATGTTAAAAAAAGGTGGCGCTTAATGAAATGTCACTCACAATCTGGCCAAAAAGAATGAGAATCTATGTATTACATACAGCTTCCTCCCAACCAGAGAGACAGAGGAACTCAAACGGCTCCTGTTCTTTGGATGTGATATCCTCGCTGATATCCAGAAGGACATTGACATGGTGTCTGTCAGGTAGTTGAAAGCTCTGATCCCATTCTGTGTCCTCAAATTCCACATTTCTCTCATTAAGCACTTCAAAAGCCTCCTGTTCCCATTCATTGAAGATGTCCATTTTAAAATAAGTCTATCGGGATTAAATCTGTGCAGAGAAAAAACACCCATCTCTCATAGGCACTCAATTATTATGGTTAACAACGGTACAGTCGGCTAGTTGGTATGAAAGGAAATAGTTTAGAGACAACAAGCTATCATTTATTGTAAGGACCGACAATGTCAAACATTTTGTTTTAAGATTAGGTTAAGTTATTTAACTATGCAGCTACCAAGCCTCGGATAGATAGCTAACTTTTTTTGATTCATCTAATCATGTTTACAAACTCTGACCTGTCCATAAAATGCAAAATCATGTTATCTAGTATTTAAGTCATAGAAAGCTTGCTCTAGCTATTATAAAAAGATTGCTCTTGCATTGCTCTCTTGCAAGCTACTGTACAGTACTCGCTAACGAGGCTACTAACCACAGCAACGCACAGACACAACAAGTAGCGAACGTTACTTTAGGTTTAGGCTGCCAGAACAGAACAAGCAAGGCTGTAAAATAACAGGCAACTTACAATTAAGGGGGTCGAGTTCGAGATTTTCCTCACCAGCACAACTATGCAATACTTTCATTGGCTCTTTGGGGTTGTTACAGTCAACTTAATAAAAGACAGTAACACAGAACGGTCATAAAATATTTATCGCAGTTTTGAGGCTCACAAGAGAAACCCTCAAAGGTGTGCTTTTAAACCGTTCTAGACCGCAAGCACTGTTTGGCTAGAACTCTGTTCCCATGACAACCCTGCCACAAGAAGGCGCTCTCTGACAGAAGTGACGTAGAGGAAGGCGAAGGAAAGCAACTGCGTGATATTAAAATACAATTATGTACTTTTGCAACATTGTTGCCTGTCTAATACTTGTATATTATTTCACCATGGGTTTTATTAGGCCTACTTGTAGGTATGTTTTTAAGCATAAATAACCTATAAAAATTTAGTCAAGCTTGTTTAAAAACGTCGGTCAAGTAAGCTTGATTCCCGAAGCGAGTGGTTCCCAACCAGGGGTACTAGGACCACTGGGGGTACTTGGCCTATCAACAGGGGCTACTTCAGAAGATGAATGAGGCTGTAGGCTTACTGATTACATGCAAATGTAGGGGTACGTCAGTGATATTCAGTGTAGACATTACAAAATTAATTATGTGGTACAGTTACCAAAAAAAGTTTAGGAACCACTGACTAGGATATCGTATTCACTGTTATATAACATAGTCCATTCAATAAATGTAGCCTATTATAATATGCCCAACAGCCTATTATACAGTAGGTTTTAAAATAGTTGGTTCGCCTGAGTAAGTTGCTCTGTTAAAAGGCTTATCTATTATTTCCTTTTAAAAGATTGTTGATATATTAGGTTACACATCATGGCTGGAGATGCGGTGTGCTTGTTAATCAGGAAGCAGTTTGGCTCATGGCTGAAATGAGACTATTTGGCACGTCTTGTCTTAAGCAGGAGATGTCCAACCTCTCATTGAATCCCACAGTGCATTGCAAATCTTCCAACCACTTCACACTATGACTGTGGCAAGCTGCTGCAAACGTGCAGGGAATCACATTTTTTAATAATGAACGAATTTGTATGCGTAGGAATGAAAGCGAGGTGAATTAATGGATGCTGGTCAGGTATGGTGCCTGTTCTTTTAGATGCACTTGCAACGGCTTGTCTTATTGGTTACGAAATGCGCAGTGTCACAGCCTGACGTGGGTAACACGGCGCCTATCCGTGTGTTTTGCTTTTCACGTCTTCTTCCTTTCTCGATGCGACCATTTATACTCTGCGGACCTCTCGCGCTTTATGGAAACCGAGGCTGAGCGTCCTGTCGTGGTCATGTTGCCCCCCAAGAACTGCCTCCCGAGAAACTACAGCTGTATAGCTGGGCTGTTCGGGAGCTTGTCAGCGGAGCCGAAACAAGAAGACGGTGTAAACGGAATGGAGCTGAACGGAACATGCGAACCCATCGAGATGCATGTGGTAGATGAGAGACCAAGAGGACGGGAATCCTTCCTCAAACCCCCGCAGAGCCCAAACCTGCGTCGGAGGTGCAAGTCTCTGCCGACCCCCATAGAAAGAGCGAAGCTCGAAATCTCCCGTAGCCGGAGTCCTTGCAGCCAGAAAAAAGTCCGTTTCGCCGATTCTCTGGGCCTGGAGCTCACATCCGTAAAGCACTTCGATGACACAGTTATGCCCAATGTGCCGGAGCGCATAACGGCCAGATTCGACCGGGGTCCTCTGCACCTAAACCCATTCGACAAGTTCCCCCGGGCACCGACCACCCAATCCACTTTTATGGAGCTGCAATTTACGAACCCCGGGTCCCTACCAGGCTTTAATCAGAAAGTGAAAGAAGTGAAAGTGTTGTTGGAGTGTGCGGAAGCCGACGAGTTTAGTCTATCTGGCGTTGTGCGTGTTTTGAACCTGGCTTTCGAGAAGAGTGTCTATTTGAGGTTCTCAATCAACAACTGGATAACCTTCATGGACAGTCTGGCATCATATGTCCCTGAATCAAGCGACGGTGTTACAGACAAATTCTCCTTTAAGATAATTACCCCGACGACGTTTCTGGAGAGCGGAGGCACATTCCAATTCGCCATTAGATACTGCGTTGGTGGAGATGAATATTGGGACAATAATAACGGAGACAACTATAAAGTACGACGCCACAGGTTTAAGATTTCACCACCCCGTGAGTGGGAGGATGGCTGGATTCACTTCATCTAACTTGTACTTTGGCGTTCTCACCAGCGAACTGTGTGCGTAAATCGCTCGATTTCTACAGGCACCGGTTAACCTTAATGAAGAGAATGACATTGACATGGAATATGTTTGTAGAGCCTTGTGCCCTTTGATAGGCCCTGATCGTGAACATACTCTTACGTAATGCATGGGCACGTGCCATTTGAAACGTGCCCGGAATATTCCCCTTTTACGCATCACTGCCCCTCTCCAAGACGCTGTTGCTCGATTTATTCGTCCTCACTTTTCATCCGAGGCCTGTACCGGATGGGGCAGATGGAAGGTTTTCAGACACCTAAATATTTTTGCTGCTTCAAGAAAGGAAATACATCGAATTGCCATGTAATTTGTTTTAACATTAGCTATTTTAATTATCTTTTTCTATGCCTTAAAGTCGACCATTACAAATAACGGGGAACCGCTGCTGTATACCCTGATCGATATTGCTTTATTCAGTTTTATAATGATTATATCAATGTTGGGGAAATAATTTAGTTATCTCTGGCACAGCTTAACAAAGGGATGTTTGACAAAGGAAATCAACCTACAAGTCTTATTTGCTGGCTATGAATGCATTACAACAAATGTTCAAAGTGACGTTCAGTATCAGTGAACTTGATGAAAGTGTAGCCCTAAAAAGTCATAAAAAGCCCTAAAAAGCCAAGTAGAATTCTCTGGTATGTCCCCTAAACAAGTAATATAATATGTAGCTACATCCCTACCACTCTCAAATGCCAAAGTGTGCATATGTTATATCTTAGTCATTTTTCATCTAGAGGGCATGTAGGTATTGTATATTTGACAAAGAAAAACAATTGTACAGAATATTTTGTACAGGATCTTATATTTTATCTTCAGTCCAGCACTACTAATCACATATCTGATTAATTCAGTAGGCATTACTGTTTATATTTTACAACATTCCTGTTGTGGCACTCTGGCAACCAGTCATAATAATTACCTAAGTATCATGTTGTAAAAAATATTTGAGGAGTTTCTATGGCACCAAGGTCTTTCTGCAGTCACGATTACTCCATCACCCATACAGCACCTCTACTTTATCAAGGTTGAGCTTTAAATGAAAAACCCACATGAAAAATTACTCTATTATAACTGTCTACACAGATACCATACAGAAATTTCTGTTATACCTTCGGACCTAAGTGTTTGTGTTCCTTGTTGGACTTGAAATTCAACTGTTGCTGTTGAAAAGAATGCATTTACCTCAGATCGTTTTTACTGTAGTTTGCAGACCTCACGATCTTCCAATAAATCCAGGTTTTTCTCTTTTTATTCAGGTCAAACATAATGTAAAACATAATTTTTTATGAAATACTGTAGATCCAAAATAGAGACACTCATGTCATTATCAAAACTCATCCAGTCCAGTAAAACCGTAGTGTTTAATAATTGTTGTTTTTTTGTAAATAACTGTTCCAGTGTGCAGTGTTATATTTAATGTACAGTAGTTGTCACACTTCTATCATCTACACTGCTTCTGCTGATTTCAAAATTTGCAATGTTAGATTTGGCTACCAGTTTACTATAGAAAAGACAGTGTTTGAATGCTAGAACAGTATATTGTACACCTAATGCAATTGAACTGAACTCCTCTACTGACACATTGGCATCATACTGTAGAGGGCTCAATTAGATGGAGAAAAAAGTATACTATGGGATGTAAACTCAAAAGTCCACACACACAACGTGTTTGTCTATATGTACTGTATGGCATGATTTAATGTTAGTTTTTATTTATTTGAGTTATCATTTGTGGAAATTTTCTATGTGATGAAAGCTTGGAATGTATCAATATTCTATTTTGTTTAGGAAGCTTAAATTAGTTTGAGTGCAGTTCTGAGAATAAGAATATTTATTTATAGAATAGTTATTTACTGTAAAGTCAACATCATTAAGTGTTGATCCAGTATCTGGAGGGGGCTTGGCCAAGCTATTCTGCCCTCAGAATTGAAAATGGTAAAAACACCACTAAGCATGTCAAAATGACTATTTATCACAGATAAATATCAGATTATCTGGGTTATCAGAGTTGTGTGGTTTCTAGAGTTGGCCTTTTAAGCTCTATGACAAATCTATAGAGTGTAGTTGGAACAAAATAAATTCACTTATGGTCCCACGTCTGCCATTTTCTATGCAGTACATAGTCCCTCCATTTTAGGGGACCAAAAGTAATTGGACAAAATATATAATTATTATTTAGTATTTGGTTTCAAATCCTTTGTATTTAATGCCTCCCTGAAGTCTGCGATCCATAGACATCACTAGGCTTTGGGTGTCTTTCCTGGTCACACATCTACCAGGCATGTAATGCAGCCATCCTCAGTTCCTCTTTAAATTTGGGGCATTTTTGCCTTCAGCAGGCGCAATTAGGTTCAGGTTAGTTGATTGACTTGGTCCATCAAGAACATTCCATTTCAAGGCCCAAAATAACCCCTTGTTTGCATTGCAATATGAGGTTGGGGTCATTGTTCTGCGGCAAGGTGAAATTCCATCCAATGAGTTTTGAGGCATGTAGTTGAATCTGAGCAGACAATATGTTTCTGTACATTTCAGAATTCATCCTGCTGCTTTCAGCAATTACATGATCAGTAAGGACAAGTGAGTCAGTTCCAGTGGTAACCATACTTGCCCAAACATAAAACCCCCTCCATCTTATTTTGCAGATCAGTTGGTATGTCCGTTTTTTTTTTAACCCAAAACGTACCTTTTGCCACCACTCTGGTACAGGTTAGTATTTGTCATATCTGTACACAATACATTTTCCAGAACTCTGCAGAGTCTTTTAGGTACTTTTTAGGCCATCCTGTTTTTGAGGCTAATTAGTATTTTTGCACCTTGCAATCCAGCTACTGTAGTTTGTCTGGTTAAGTCTCCTGTGAATGGTAGTTGCTGACACATCCATGGCTATCTCCTGGAGAGTGTTCCTGATATATTAAAGAGTTCTTTGTTTTGTTTTTCATTATGGTGAGCCGTAATTAAATGGTTATTTGGTAATCCACTGTGGAGGTTTTGATGTACAAGTTCATTTGTCATTGATGAGCTAACCAGTGCTTTCCTTCTAATATTTTGGCTGTCTCATTTTGCAGACGCTCTTATCCAGAGTCTTACAGTAGTGAGTGCACACATTTACAATGGCTTTTAGGGTATGAGGGGCTTCCAGATAGTTATGTTGTAGGTTTTTTCAAAACAATGTGATTTGTCAAAACAAATTAAGAATATATTATAATTCCATGAAGATTTGCAGATATGTTCATATATCTTTGTAATATGTGTCACATATCGAAAGTCTTTCAGCTATGATCCTGTCAGCTACATAATATTTAAAACTTTGAATGGCAAGCAGTGGGTCATTACATGGTATACACACATTTTAATATGATTATTTTCAATTGTCCAAATCAAAGTTAAAGTATGACTAGCATTTTACGTTACATAATGGGTTTTGTGATCATTGGATAAAAGCTTGAAAGATGAAATGGCCATAAATGTAATTTTGTTGTAGACAAGAATTGTATATATGACTATATTATCAATAATTGGTTACCCAATTATGAACTAAAAAGAGAAATTGAAAATACTGTTGCAATTAAATCCAAATAGGATGTAAACATGCCAAAATACATGCTGAGTCCCAGGAATGTTCCATAGGTTGTATATAAAGTGTATCTGCAGAGGGTTCCATTGCCTTAAGTTTCAGAGTTCATACAGAAATGAACAAACTGGATGTGTAAGCTGTGAAGGAATGTTTAGGTAGGTTGATCAAAATGGGATAATTGGTAAAGCAGCCCAAGCAAACTCTGGCTAAAGAGAATTTTGGCAAAACACGTTTTTTGCATTCTTCTAAAAACAACATGCGTTTTTGGGGAATCAAACTTAAGAAAGGAGTGACTAATGATTGTAGTATTGAGCTGTGAAGGTTGATTATATTTGCATAGTACACCGAAGAAATACAACTAAAAAGAGCTATGGTTGGGTTTGGTATGCTAACAGTTGGGTTTGGGTATGTTTGTCATGTCTGTGAAAAGCTACTAAACCAGATGTTATTCATCCCCACTCATGTTTGATACATTACACAGCCTTCTCTCACTGTGAAATATTATTGGACATAGTTTAAGTTCACTTATGCTATTCATTTTTTATTTGTTTTATTTAATGCACTTTGAGATTATCCTTTAAAATAAAAAATGCTTTACAAATTTAATACATTATTATTATGTGTGGAGTGAAGGAAGTATATGTCCAACTAATTATATGTCCAACTAATTCTTTCCATTAGTTGGACATATAATGTTATCAATATTCTTTTTTAAACCTATGCAAACCATTAGTACTGCAGTCCTTCACCTGTCTGTGTTGATGTGTCTTGGTAACTGACATTATGTTTAGAAAGAATGTTTAATACTGTATTTTGGCTGTATGCATGCACAGTTGAAATACTTCATCTTATTTTTATGGTGAGTTTGTAATGTAGCTTATATTTTATTAAAACAATGGCAGCAAAGGCCTTTGTGTTGAAAATTAAAATGTGTTGTACATTTTTCTATGTCTTTTATCATATAACAGCGACATAGGCAATTTAAACAATGGGGCTGTTTGTAAGCCTAACACAAGGGGAACTGACTAGATGCAGTCCTTAGCCACAGTATATAAGACAAATACCACAAGCCCCAGAGGTGCCTTATTGCTTTTATGCACCGGTTAATTTGCTGCCATACCTGTGCTGCATGGTCTCAAATAACACAGCTTTCCGCAAATCAGTGTTCAGGGTCAAACCATTCTAACCTTTACTTACAAGCTTTTTTTAGCAATCAAGCGTATCCATTTTGTTAAGCGGGTATAAAGATTTAGGGTTCTTTTGTGATTAGGAGAATAAGCTCCTAATAAAAAATGTATCCTTAACACAATAGGGTGTCCTTGACACTTTCCATTCTGATGAATAAGCTGATTCATGTAATATCATTGTGGTATATGGCATCTGTTATTATATGGAAGAACAGACTGCAGACATACACAGAGGTCTAATTACATCCATATTATATTACTATGGCACTTCATTAGCTAGTAATGAATCTATTCAATAAATTGCATTTAACTGGGCAATGAAATATGAGTGCATCTGAATAATGTTCACATTCCAATATTTACTGTAGTCAAAACAGCAGTTATCATGGCTTAGAACGAGGCACCCTATCTATCCATTGTTGATTCTTCTTACTCTGATCGCATCTATCTTTTCCCACGGACTGTCTAACAAAGCATGCCTGAAAATATATCTTAAAAAGAAATGCCCATTTAGAAATGCCTCCAAAAGCCATACAATTAAAAACGAAAGCCAGAATGAATGTTATTTATTTTATTTTTACATTAGGAGCCAGATGGAGGTTGGGAGCCCAAAAAAATAATGCCAGTCATGGCCGTTGTTTTACATTTATTATTCATACATTTTAAATGGCTCTGGAAATATAATAGCTTAATTCATAAAATATATGACTTCCAACAGGATAGAAAGCTTTGTATTCTGAAAAAGTGGACTGTAAAAATGAACAGTTATAGTCTATGAATCTCAGTGTGTGTGATTGTGTGCTTGTGTGAGTACATGCTTTGTCAGTGTGAATTTGTGCACTTACATAAAATGTTTTTAACTGTCATCAGTGTGAATGCTTAATGTTTTTTGGAAAACCAGGCCAGTGGGCATGCTCCTTTCCAGAGCAACTTACTTTGTGTAGTCTTGTTAATCTCATTTAGTATGAAGGTGAACACTACATATGTTATCCAGGGGATCTTCATTCATGCATGTGTAAGAGGGTCTGTAGAGGATCTTGGTAGCATTAGTTTACTTAGTGCACAGTTTCTTTTTCTTTTATCATCACATGAAATTCCTTTGAGTGAACATGCTTGTTGAGCTACTCAACCATCTTTAAATAGACTGCAATGTTATGTTATGTATGTCATGTAATCTATTATTGTTCAGTGTCTCTCAGTTAGCTTTGTATGTTTTTCAACTTAACTCTTTGCATCTTTTTAGACCTTAGCGTATCTCTCGCCATTCCTCTGGTTGCCCCTCGGATAGAAACCCATGGCCTTGTCACTGACTTGATGTCTTGTCAACGCCCCCACACCCACACAAACCCACACACTGTGATGGGTATACAAAGTGAAGGCAATCAAACTGAATCATTCTCACACCACCGTCTGGTCTAGGCATTGTTTTTTCCCTCCTTTTCTCTGGATCGCTCATCACTCCCTTTAGGTCTCTGTTCAGTAATTGTGGTTGCTTGTGTTATTGCACAGCCTCTGATATCAACTTTAGTCATTCATTCTCCTTCATTGTTGTTTTATTCATGTTCTTTTAAAGAATACCCCTGACCTGATGTAAACACACATTATGTCTCAGTAACTCAGTAATGAATAACATGGTGTTGAAAGTAATTTCGATTTATATCATTCTACTGAAAAGGGAAGTGTATGGAGGGTATTAGAGTTAATTTCCAGAAATGCATCTTAACCCAGAGTGCATCAGAATGCATCAGACCAGATCAAGATGTCTTTTTCAGGGGACTGCCTCTAGAACAGCTGTGTGGAGTTTCCTGTGACCCACACACACACACCCACACATTCAATTTTTAAAAGCTGCACAACTGAGCCAAACAAAACTAGACAATATAGTCAATGCTAATTTTATCACTATATGGATAATTTATACACTTATCATGAATAATCTGCCTTCTACTAGTTAGGTAGGCAAGGCGTTCCTCTGAACATATCACTACTGCCTGTTCTTTCTGCCTTAATACAGATCTCACACAAACACACACATCCAGAATGAGCTGGGTGCGACAGGTCGGAACCTGTTTGACCTCCAGCTATAAACAATATTACTCTGTCATTACCTCTAACATTAGCAGTTTAGCTGTAGGTATCGCACCCAAATATATTGCGCTATCCCTTACTCCATCTCATGTGGAAACAATAGCATTCGTCATGGCACAGTCTGAAAGGGAGTGGTCAGCCATTTTGATTGTGCACAGTAAAGAACATAAAACCGAGTTGTACAGCCATCAGGCTGATATAACCAAAATCTAAAACAAAACATCTGTAAATATTGTGAATTATGTTGATGTTCTTTAAATAACAAATTTCAGTTGTTCAGTGTTACTTTAGCACCAGTGATCAGCATTTCTGTAGTTTGACTATGTAGCAAAGCTGTAATGATTTATCCAACATAGCTGCTACCATTAGCTAAGACTGCTAATCACTCAGCCACTATTTCATATGAAACCAAAGGGATGCTGCTAAAGTGCATCATGCACAAAGTTAAATCTTTTCCAACCAAGCTAGCCAGCTACTGTTGCTAAGTCAGCAATGATAACTAACATTATTATTCTTGCACTAAGCCAGCTCCTGCATGTTGACAGCTTTTTTTGTCAGATGTAGAGTAAGGCAGCAAGTTTAACTTCATATCTGAACAGCAGCTACTTTTGTCAGTAATGTCATTACCTAATACTAGCTAACTACGTTGGGATTGTTTATGAAAAGCTTGCTCCGCGTGAAATATGATTCACAATTAAGTATTTCAATCTTGTCTATATGTCCTTGTTTATCAGTAGCAGGTAAATCCATGATATTGGCATTTCTTGCCATCTTTGAGTGACCACAGCCCATTGGGTGCTACAGAATGCTTAGTCCTGAAAATGGCAGGCAATAAACAACAAGTCTGAGAAAATACAAACATGATGTGGGTGCTCCCTATGAATTATTTCCATTTTTTTCCCTTTTTTATCAGCTGAGTATTTATGTTTAAATATTTTGTATCTCTGCCTTTATTGGCGAATCTCCCCACTCACCCTCTTTCTGTCTCTTTCTCTGAACATCACTGTTGATAGAACTCTCCAAAGAGGCTGTGTGCATCCAGATGTCAGAAGATGTTATATATCATGGGGAATTGTACTGGAGCCAGGCTCATAAATAATGACTTGATATATTCTATTCTCATCCTCCAGTTGGTCATTCCAGACACACACACTGGCACATACATGTGTGCAGAATACAGATGCATGCAGGTACACACAAATACCTGGTACACACATAAATACACACATTTTAACCCCACACACACCCCTCCACAATGGCCGTAGGGAAGACATTAATCAGAGTAGGGATCAGAAATATAGAAATGTTACATTTTGAAATAATACTTTCAGTATCTGACCGTATGAGTAATCAAAGTCTGGTTAATGTACATACATTATAGTCCAGACATTTTCAGTCAGTCAAAAATCTGTTTAAATTGCTTCATAGTAGACACAGCCTTCAGCTTGTCTTTGATCAGTGTGAGACTCCTGAATGAACCTGGGGCTGTGTGTGTGTATGTGTGCTCGTGTCGAACCAATCAAACAAATCTAACAATCCTATGTCCTTCTGAGAAAATGTCCTGTGCACCCTTAAAACAAAATCGGAGCTTTTTGGCAAAGCACATCAGCACCATGTTTATAAATTACCATTAAGCATTCGAAGAAAGGAACGCCCTACCTACTTTCACATTTGGGCAGGTTTGATAATGAACAGGTTTGTTTTGCTGCCCCTGGAACTGATGCACTTGAATGTGTAAGGCCTAATCAATTTAACTGATTACCAAGGAGTTTTGTAATTACCTTTTCAACCTAGTCTCCAGGCACTCGTCCTCCGACAAAGATTGTGGGTCTTCCAGCCTGACATCCACCTGAAACACATCAAAAAGCATTCAGGAGTCCTAAAATTCTACACAGTTCACTCATTTTCTCTTCAAGTGAGAAAACAAGCACTGAACAGGTAATCATTGTGCCATCTAAATCGCTTTTTTAAAATATCTAAAGATATTGTTTTCACAGCTTTTGTAAGCTGATCAACCAAAATTAAATTGAGTCGATGGGAGTGTTGGTTTGAATTTGCTGTTGCTGTAATTCAGCTGACTTCCACAAGGTGGGAGCAAATGAGGGATTTCCCCTTTAAATGCTAACACATCAATCTTCACAAGCTTTGCAGGCCACGAGAAGCATCTCCGATGCGATGCTGCCACCACTGTGCTTCACAGTAGGGACGGTGCTCTCGGGGGTAATGTGTAGTGTTAGGCTTGTGCATATCACTTAGCGTTGAGGCCAAAAAGCTCTACTTCGCTGTCATCGGACCATATAATATGGTCTGTCACTTGGTCTAAGAGTGTACAACATGCTTGTAGGAAAACTCAGGCCGAGATTTAAAGAGTTGTTTGCTTTTTGCTACCATCCCATGAAGGCCACTTTAGTGAAGCAGCCAGGTCATTGTTGCATCACGCACATTGTCTCCCAGCTCAGTCGTAGAAAACTGTAACTCCTTTAAATTTACCACAGTCCTCTTGGTGGCCTCCCATACTATTGCCCCTCTTGCCCAGATACTCAGATATTCAGGCTTGGGATCTGTAAAAGCAGTATGTGACAACTGCTGATGTAAAAATGGCTTTATAAAGTAGATTTAATTGCTTGAGCTCTTGAACAATGACAGGCATACTGTATTTACTTGCTTCGAGACAATATCATGCAATTGGAAACACAAAGACCAACAACTCCTTTCATCAGAAAGCTCACTCAAGCATTTAATGTTATCAGATGACCTTTCAGAGAGTGGACATAATGATGTATATTTTGGTCTGAAATCTCTGGAATGATGTAGGGAGACACGGAAAATCAAACTAAATAGTGGAAATCGGTTGACTATCCTTTAATTGGATGCAAAGATATATTTGATCACATATAATGAACTAAAATTGGAAGTTGGTCCAGATGCATTCATCCAGATTACTCACTTTCCGAGGAAGTCAGGAAGGCCAGTAACAGTTACATTTTGAGTCTGTCTGGAAAATAAAACTTTCTTGGCAAAAGAAAATCAGGATGCAGGTCTACAAGCACTTGACTTCAACTGTGTGAATGAAACTTTGAAAATGAGTTGGTTGAGATCCGTTATAGTTTATAGTAACCGGTTAGGGTACATTGTTCCCCAGAATTTCAAAAAATAATTGGCAATGTTGATTTTCGGTTAATGTGAGATTTTTCTGTGGATTTTTCTGTGGAACACTCAAATGATCTTCCTTTCATCAACAAGTCCTTTTATACTGGAAAGTATCGAATAAACACGACTTCACATCACACAACATCAATCTGTAAAAAAAAAAAATGGTGTTTACAACTCCAAGACCTTGCACTTCCTCCCCCTTCCTCCTGCTTCCTCAACACAACTTTACTGTTTGTCTGAATGTGTAATGTCACAGGCCACTCCCCCTAGTCTGCTGTCGCTCTTAGTGACTCAGCAAAACGTGACTGCCACCAATGATACTCAAAAGCATTATACCCACGCCATCTTTTCTAACAGATGGGATGATGCTTGGGACATTTTTACATCACGCGCAAATCAACGTTGCATGAAGAACATAAAAAGCACTCTGTGTTTTAGCATGTAGGAACATTTGTCAGTGCATGAGAATATGTCTATGTGTGTTTTTGTCTGCATGTGTAGGTTTTTTTGTGCATGTGGGTGCATTTATGTGTGTGGTTCTTGAGCATTTCTTCTTGGTATTAATGCTATGCTGAAGGGCAGTGCTCTGTAATAATGTGTTGACATCCAGGGTAATCAGAATATTTCTCATGAAACTGTAATGAAACCTGTTTAACCTTCACATCCTTCCTCTCTCCTGTTTTGTCTCTTACCCTCCCCCCTCCCTCCTGTATTTCCCTCTTGTCTCTCTGTCATGTTTTTCTCTCCTGTTCTCTATTGTATCTATCGCTCTTTCTCTCCTATCTCTCTTCCTTACTGTGTCTATCTTTCCCTCACCATCTTTCTCTCCTTCACTATCTTCCCATTTACTTATCTCTCTGCCTCTTTATACCTCTATCTCTCCAACACTCCATCTCTTCCCCTGTCCCTCCCTCTCTCATTTCAGAGACTGGGTCATGTGCAGTGTCTGTGTGACCAGAGGTGCTCTAGCCTGTGGCCCACACATTGGCATATCAAAGTCAGTCTACATGATTCATTCATGTACTTTTAATGGATGAGATCTCCACACACAGGACACACAGCTCACATACACTTCCCTGTGTGTTAGGGTGTCTGTGATCCTGGTTTTACTATAAATGTGGGAATCAGAAGTACCCGCAAAGACAGTAAAGCCTGACAAACAAAACCATTTATTTTGCAGATGTGCATCTGAATAATCCCCACAAGCATGAAAGACATTTCTGATTTAGTGGTTATGTTTAGTATAAAACTTAAATTGTGTTAGTGTTAGTATATGGAGCTAGTATTACGTTTAGGCTTTAGGGGTTAGGTTTAGTTTAAGCATAAAGGTTAGGTTATTGAGATTAAGATTAGCTTCAGTTTGGCATTAGGGTTACGGTTAGTTTAAGGGTTAGGGAATACGGAAATGGAATCATCTTTCTGATAGCCACAAGGTTAGAAAATGTGTATAAGCGTTCACAGGTCTAATGTGACAGAGGGTGATGCTGCCTATTCAGATGGTGATATGATAGAATCTTTTCAGGTGTAGAATGTGATCTATTTGAAGGAACAGAGCAACTTATTGGTTTGAGACTCCCTGTTGCTTTAGATGTGATTGCTTTAGATTGCTTTCTCATTTTTGTCATAGAGTAATTTCCAGGGTTGGCAAGCTGATGTTACTTTCTGCTGCCCTCTCCTGGTAACACATATGTATTCACTTTCGGCTCAGTTCAAAAGTTCTTATTAATGCGAATGGCTTGCAGTTATTTACTTCACCTGATTCAAAGGCAAAACAGAGATATAAAAGTGGTGTTATATAATATTTCTGCTATTATATATTCTAATAGTTATGCTGTTCTCGTTTAAATTGTTAAGGTTATTTCCATAAAGACGCAATCTGTGACTTTGGGCCACTGGTTGTAAAACTGGCACGGAAAGGCTTTAAAAATTGTATGTATGTGCCCCATGTCATCAAAACCACTTGCATTCAAACTTATAATTCAATGTCTAACTGAGATATGATAATGATTCTACTTATAGATTACGCACTTATGAACAACATATCACACATCCAGGCAAAATGGCAGTTCAAAACTATATTTTCTTGACCACAAAAGTCCCTGACTACATCATTAACCTGTGTTGTCCATCTGTAACACCATTGTGTCGAAGCTCCTTGGGTCACAGTTGCTTTAGGAGTCAGTTGGTTGGACGGCAGAAGAGAGTATCAGCCAACTACTCTGGGGTAAGATATTCAGACACAGCATCAATGCCTCCATCACATTTGAGTCTCTCTCTCCTTGTTCCCAACCCTCTCTGTTTCTTTCTCTTGCTCTCCTTTTCTCTGTCCCTGCTAACTGTGGTTCCATCTGCCTCCTCTCCAAGTGTAACCAGGCTTGTAGGGCAGAGCTATGAATGGTGCTGGGATTATCATAGGGCTATATGCACCTGAACACATCCCACCTACAACCTCATATTTATTATACAACAACTGAGCAACCTGCTCACCGGGGGCCATATGTTTTCCTGGTCAGTTCACAACTCTGGTAAATACATAAGCACATACAGTATTTATCTATTGTTGGTAAATGTTTTGCAGCTTCTTTGTTATACACTGAACAGTAATGAACAATGGGGCGTGATGACCATAATAGGAATGTCACAGAGTCAATAACGTGCCACTTGCCTGGTGACCAAATTTATAATGATTAGTTCTGGCAGAAAGGAGCTGCTGCTGTCTCTTTCTCTCTCTGTGGTTCCTGAACCAGAGAGGTCCCTGTCTGCATCTCCAATGGCAACAGCCACAGTGGTGTCACATTTGTGGTACACAGCACTCAGGTATTAACAGACACACACACACACACACACACACACACACACAGAATTTAACTCTCTCCAACACTAACCCTAAATACATGGCAGTATCTCTACAGACTATGGTAACATTTCTCAGAAGCTTAGTACTCATACTATCTTGATTATGTAACGTACATCACCTCATCATAATGGAGTGCAGCTGGGATGTACTCTATATGCTTTAGAAATTGTCACAGTTCTGTGGTGGCAGGAACCAGGTGCAGAAGTGGATAACAAAAGTTTTCTTTTTTAAATGACTTACGGATATCACAAACACAAAAGAAAGAACAACAAGAAACACTTGGGCAGGAGGAACTTAAATAGGAACATGATTGGGGTAAACAAGACACTAGTGTTTGTAGTACCAGTCTCGAGACCACATATCATGGATCTTGGTCTTGTCTCGAACTCAAATGCATTTTAACCTGGACTTGGTCTCGGTCATTGAGGACTCGTAATTTTTCCTGAGTCTAGTCATGAAAAGTAGAGTAAAAAAATATTTTTGGTTCAACAATAAAGCCCACCTCTTTCTAGTGATGCTTGCAGTAGGTTTTTTTTCTGGTCCATTTTAGCTGTGAGATGATTGAGGGAAAAGGCGCAACTATTCTCTCCTATTTAATGTCAAGAGACTCGTGATGGGAAGTTCGACTCTCTCTACTGACTCGGATCAGGGTCGAGTAGTCCAGTAAATAGTTCGAATCTCTCGAGTCATTACGTTCATTTGAGTCAGTAATGCCTACAGCCCCCCCCCCCCCCCCCCC